>PVJO010003050.1:0-100310 GCA_004026905.1 Hystrix cristata
AAAGCGGCTCAGGTCATGGCAGTCAGGAAGCGGGAGGCAGGGATGAGAATCCACCCTTCTCCAGGCCACGTCCCCTGTGGCCCGCCTCCTCCATCAGGCTCTCCCAACAGCACGTTCAGCTGTGAACCGATCAGTGGATGAATCCACAATCCAATCACCTTCCCAGCACCTGAGACTTTTGGGGAACACTTAGATCTAAGCTGTTACCACATGAGCTCACTCAGTGGCAGGGATGTGCAGGTGATTAATGATCAGCAGGGAGTCCAGGCAGCTGAGGATGCTGAGCTAGAACAGGGTTCGGAGGTCACAGGGACCAAGCCCTCAATGTCAAGGGCACACTGAAGTCTCGCGAGGTTCGGCTCAAAGTCATGCAGCAACTTGGTGAAGAGCCAGGGCCAGGCGCAGGTGTCCTTTCTGCCCTCAGATTTGCTCGTACAGTTCCCTGGGAGGTCTGAATCTCTATTTATGAGACTTTCCCAGATGGCACCCACAGGGGTCAGGATCCTGCCTGCCTCACCTCTCCATCGCTTTATGACAATCCTCTTAAACTCAGTGGCTTAAAACAAGTTTTATGATCCCTCATGTGTGTGTGGTTGACAGGACTCAGCTGATGGCTCTTTGGCCTTCTGGGGCTGCAGGTCACTTGGGGGTTCAACTAGGCTGGATCCAAGATGGCAAACTCCTCTGGCTGCTGGTTGGTGCTGGCAGGAGGCTGGGGACCACCTGCACAATGCCTATCTGTGGTCTGTCTGTATGGCATGTGCTGTTCAGGGCTCAGCAGGAGGATTCCGAGAAAGGGCACTCTAGCCTTCTATGCGAGCGAAGAGAGAGCTGCCAGGCCCTCCTGATAGGGCCACACATGTCAGCCTCACTCCCGCAGCAGCCAACCCGGGTCCAAGTGTGAGACTGCGAGGGTATCAGGGAGGAGAGTCCACCTTTGGGCATGAGTCCTGGCACTCCAGACCTGTCCTTTGGTTTTCCATCGGTCGCAGGGACTCTCCTCTCCCCCACGTCCCCTCATCTAGGGGCTTTGCAGGTTGTGATGTCTAGTGTGGCACTTGGCATGGAGGAGGTGCTAGATAAATATTTGCTGGAGGAAGAGAGGGAGGGAAAAAGAAAGGAAAGGAGGGAGACAGGAAGTGAAGGAAGGAGGAAGGAAGGAAGGAAGAAGGTCAAAAGGAAAGAAGAAGGGAAGGGAGGAAGGAAGGCTGTTAATTCTGCTATGTCAACATCATTGGATTAAGAAACACCTAGCAGGTTAGCAAAGCTCTTGAGTGTGTCTGGGTGGGTCATGGAAGACTGATTTGGGTCCTATACATGGTCTCTGGTCCCGTCCTCTAGGGCACTGTTCCTCTGCTCTACTTCCCGCCCACCGTGGACTCATCAGCTTTGCCACACCCTTCTGTCCCGGTAGTTCTGCCTTGGAGTCAGCCAACCATGGACCGAATCTTCTGTGACCATGAGCCAAATTAAATCTCTTTTCCTTTAAATTGTGAGTGTTGGATATTGTGTCTCAGCAATGGGAAAGCTAATTAATACAGGAAGGAAAGTAGGAAGGGAGGGAAAAAGTAGCCAGCCATGGAAATTCTCAATTAAAAATCAGTACGGACATTTCAGAACCTTCATAATGTTGTGTATTGGTCAGGTTTTTTTTTTTTTTCTCTTTTGGTCATTGGGACCAAATACTTGACATATAGAACTAAGAGAAAAAGTGGTTTATTCAGGCTCATGGTTTCAGAGTTTGCAGTCCATGGTCAGCTGGCTCCAGGACAGAAAGGCCATGGCAGAGCAGTGTGGTAGAAGAAACCTGCTCACTACATGGAAGTCAGGAAGCAGAGAGAAAGAGTGGAAAACCCAGAGAGAGAGGAAGGTGTGGGGGCAGGAATACTCCCAGCTCACACCCCAGTGACCCACCTTCTCCACCCAGACCCAGCCCAGCTCACTCATGTGCTACAGCACCCCACCATCTCATCACCTTCCAATGGCCCCACCTCTGAACACACAAGACTTTGGGGGAACTTTTTTTTTTTTTTAAGGCAGGGTCTCTCTAAATCACTAGGTTGTCCAGGCTGGGTTCAAATTTGTGATCCTCCTGCCTCAGGCCCTCAGAGTGCTGGGATTATAGGCATGCGCCATCACATCCATCTTGAGATTTTATATTTCAAGCATAACTTGCTGATATTGTGTATATACTATACATTTTAGGGAAGAGGTGTAGCTAGTCATTTCTCACACTATTGGATGATGGCAGTTCTGGGAACGCAGCAGTTAATCCTGACTGTCCAGAATGTGCTCTGCACACTCCCACACTCCCTCTCTCCACCCTGGTTCGTCCTCCTGCATAATGTGTGTCCCTAGATGTCCAGGCACACAGTTGCCTCCTCACGCACCCGTGTGAAGGCTGTGGTGGGGGTGGCCTGGGTGACAACATGGGCCTGCTTGTAGAGACACACGCTCCTTTGAAAGGACTGATTGTCAAAGGCAGAGAAAGGCAAGCTCACCTTTGAAAGAGCCACTCATCAGGAGAAAACAGGGTGGCCTCAACTCGGGACAAACAAACACAGGCAGACAATGAAGCCATTGGAAGCAGCTGGGAGCCACAGGGGCTGCGAGAACTTGATTTTACTGCACTAGGACACCAGGGAGCCAGGTCACCCTGGGACAGCGGTGTCCATCTTTATCTGCAATCAGACCCCACAGCCCTGCAGGCTGAAGGACTCTGGAGGTCCGCATCTGACCAAGCTGAACTCACCTTGCTGCCTTGGTACGTCCCTTCCCTGCAAAGTCGCTGTCACTTAAAGAGAAGTAGTGTCCAGATTATACATTTCAGAATCAGCGGACCCTGCCTCTGCGATCACAGAGCCACACCGGAAGTCGCTTCACCGCACAGAACCTCAGTCTCCTGTTCTATAAAATGGAGCAGTCAGATCAGACTCCCTTTCTTTCTCCTGTTCTTCTTAAAATTAGTCAGATTCACTCATTCATTTGTTCACTTAGTCAACTCGTTCATTCTGCACACGCCATGCTGGGCTCTCCTGAACCCTGGTCATCAACCCTTGGGCTCCGACAGCCCACAGCGCCCACCACCCACCATGTAGTCTGGAGGAAGGAGCTCCGGGCTGGGCACACATGGCAGGTTCACCCAAGCTGCTGGGGTCCTGCTGCGTCCCACATGGTGGTATTGGGGCCAATATTTTCCTGGTTTTAAATAACCTTTCATTTTCCCTGATTTCTATATGTTGCAGTTTACCAAAAGCTTACAATGTGCTGGGCTTTGCACTCAGCAAATTAAAAAGCAAATCCTTTCATCCTTCTGATGACTTTGTGGTGTACATGCTATGATCACTCCCCCTTTCTGGATGGGGAAGTCATGGCTCAGACAGGGCAAGAGCTTGCCTGGGGTCACACGGCTGGACAGCAGTAAAGATCCTCACGGGCCTCTGGGAGCAGGAGAGGCAGAGTTACCCAGGTAGCCAGAGAAGGAAGGAAAAGCTGCATAAACAAAGTAACGAGTACCTGGAGCCTGTTCAAAACATACAGAGAAGTAGGCGGCTAAGAACTGTCTTATATAAATGATGTGTGCTCCTTGTGGATGATGAAGAATGGCAGAAAAACAGAAAGAAAAAAACTAAAACTGAGCCCCCAATCCCACCTACCATCCAGAGATAATCAGAATTAAATGCTGGTGAATTTATTTATTTTTTAACACTCCAGCTTCAAATTCTGGATTCCGTGCCTCATATCTGCATGTGATGAGCCTTTTTTTTTTTTTTTTTTTTTTTTTGGTGCTGGGGATCGAACTTAGGGCCTTGTGCTTGCAAGGCAAGCACTCTAACCACTAAGCTAAATTCCCAGCCCCCTGTGATGAGCCTTTTCTAACAGGACTTTTTCACTTAATAAGACACCACGGTCATTTCTGCAGATAATTAAGTATTCTCCATGGGAAAATGATTGTCATGACTACAGGGATCCTTTATCCTTCCATGGATAGATTTATCCTCAATTTTGCATATTTAAATTGTATCTCTATTTTAGGGTTTTAAATGACTCTCAGGTGAACATTCTTATGGATAAATCTCGCTCCATATACTCAATTATTTCCCAAAAATATTCCCAGGAGAGGAATTGCTCTGTCAAGGGTGTGCAAAGAGCGAGTGGTGACACCCTCCGTCGGGCTGGGAGAGGTGGGTAGCTTTCCCTGCCTCCATGGGGCAGAGGGGCGGTGGCTGATTTGTTGGAGTTGCCACGAAGATCCTAGCACGGTTTGGCTCATACGAATGTCCTGAGGTCTTTTTCTCCACAACTTTAGCAGAATGTGGACATTTTATCTATGGAATTTAATTCATTTTAAAATAAAAGAAGTATGGATTATAAACTCAAAGAACCCTCGAGTAGATAACCTGGTGTCGCTCCCCAAGCAGGGTGATAAACCCCGCTGGGGTTGGGAGACCTGAATTCAGCTCTAGCCTGCTGTGGACTGTCCACGGGACCTTCCAAACCTCAGTCACTTGGCCTGTTTACTTTTCAAAACAAAGGCTCTGGACGAGACCATAGAAGAAGCTTTAAATGCTGATTCCCTCAGCCCCTTGGCTGTAGCTCTTTATTTACTAAGTTAATTGGGATGGCTACATTTACACCTCCTGGGACTGGAGGCCCAGCGCTGAAAGTGTCTTGCTTAAGGTCACACTGCGAATCAGTAGCGGCACCAGGGCCAGAAGCCGGGCATCAGGCTTCCCGGCTCTTAGAGTTCCCAGGCTGCTATACAGGTTGTGACAAGTGTGGGCAGGTCGTGAGGGTCAGTGGACACCTATCTGTGAGCTCCCAGCTCTGTGAGTGTGCACATACCTGCATGTACACACACACACACACAACTTTGTGTGCACACACACACATACATCTCCATGTATCTGCATTTGCTGCATGTATACACCTGGCATGTATGTATGTTTCTGTGTGTACATGTTGGCATGTATGTGAATGAGTGTGCATGAATCACCACATGTGTGTGCTGCTGTCTGTGAGCCTGTGCACGTTTCTGTGTAGACGGCACTGGTGTCTTGTGCGAGTGAGACCCTGACCCCAAGGCACCCCTGGGCTTGGTCCCCACTGTTTGTGGAGCCTCCCAGCTGCTCAGGGCGGCAGGAAAGCCTCCCTCTGAATGTTCATGTGGGGTGTCAGGGTCAGGCCACCCCTCAGTGGCAGCCGAATGGGAGCTTTTCATCGGGGTAAGGTGTCTTCTGCTCTGGGTACGGGAGAGATGGAGGCAGGAGAGGGGGTGGGCAGAGTCCACAGTCAACAGTGAGTGTCCAAGATAACCAGAAGGAAGGAGTGAAAATGCAACTTCAGTTCCACCTGCCACTGGAAATAAACAGTTGAAATGTTGTGGACGCTGCTTCTGTGTGTACTTTTGCTACTCAAGTTGGAATTGCACATCTACATCATTTGGCAACTTGCTTTGATGCTCATGCCGCAGGATGCGCTCAGAAGTTTCCTACGCTGTGAGCGCAGTCCGAGGTTCTGAGCATGCGCAGTGCAGGCCTGCGTTGAGCTCAGCCTCGCCACTCCCATCTGGCAGGTATCCCTCTAAACCTCACTTGCTGCATCTATCCCTGGAGAGGAAAGAGGAAGCCTCCTTCCTGGGACAGCTTGAAGCATTAAATGAACTGATGGACAGTCAACCCGTGTGCCCTCGGGTTGCATATTTGCACATTCAACCAGCCACAGGTAGAAAATATGTTTTAGAAATTGTGTTTGTACTGAATATGTACAGAGCTTTTTCTTGTCAGTAGTCTCTAAACAATACAATACAGCAATAAGTATTCACATAACATTTACATTGTATTAGGTAATAATAAATAGCTGGGCACAGTGGCATACACCTATAACTTCAGCTATTGGGGAGACTGAGGCAGGAGGATCTCTTGAGCTCAGGAGTTCAAGGTCTGTGTTGCAACATAGTAAGAGTGTTTCAAAAAATAAAACACTATAATAAGTAATCTAGAGATGGCTCGAAGTATAAGGAAGGATTACACACTAAGGAGAGTGAAATTTGCACTCTTTGCAGGCCAGGGACAGGCGATGAGAGAAGAGATGGGACCAGACATGTGGGAGCAATAGGGCCATGACGATGAGGGGGAGGGCAGAGGGAGGAGAGACTGCAGCTCCAGTGCTATATAGAGGACTGTCCTAGTGCCACTCCTTGGGAGCTGTGTGACCCTGGGCAAGCTACTTGACCTCTCTGTGCCTTAGTTTCCTAAACTGGATTAACAGTAGTGCTTACCTCTTCTTGTGGGTGGGACTGTCCTAGGAACCATATCTGACGAATGGTGCTGACAATTACACTGCTGATTTCAGTGTTGCGGAAGACAGGGTGAGAGGGGCAGCTACCTTGGCATCACCAGGGCAGGGGGTCAAAGTCCCCAGGCGTGGGGTTTGAGTACTGCTTCCCCGAGGGGCTCGTTGTCCCCAGGTGTCCTGGAGGGTGGCCCTCCTGGTCTCTCCCTCCTGACTTGTCTCTCATAGGTGCTTTGGACCCCCCTTCTTATTTTCCCTCCCACTCCCCCAGGACTCTAATGGGGGGCTTTGTGGTGTCTGCGGTTCAGCTGGAATATTCTAGTCAGCTGGCCCCAGGCAAACAGGATCTCATCCAGGGAAAACGTGCTGCTGTGTCCTGTGCTCAGACAGGGCCTGTCTTGTTCCCCACTTTAAGCCATACTGAAAATGCTCCCACTGCTGCCCTTGCCTCAGGAGGCTTGGCAACCAGGGTGACCTTGAAGTTGATGCCTCCCTCCCCTTGGTCCGGTACGTGCCCGGGGCTCTGCCGAGCCCTCTCTGCAGCCGGTCCCATTCACACCAGGGCAATGGCCCACAGGAAGCACCCAGCCAGCAACACCCATGTGCCTGGGCCTAGGGGTGGGAGCCAAGACCAGGCCGAGGTGCCAGGGCCCCATGGATGGGGCCTGGGTGCGCTAGGGGCCGGGAGACCCAGCAGGAGCGGCATGCACCCCAGAGGTCTTGGGGCCGGGAGCTGGAGGGAGGCCAGCTGTATGAACACCCTGAATGCCAGGGAGAGGCTAGTCCGGATGTGGGAGGCACAAGAGGCCTGTGCTCTCGGCACCGGGTGGCCATGTCTGCAGCCACACAGGCAGGGGTGACGACAACAGCTTCCCAAGTGCCTGCTCATACCAGGTACTGCACATAGTTCTTATTTAGCTCTCCCCTCTTTTCTACAGGCAAGTATTCTTATCTGCATCGTTCAGATGAAAAACAGGCTCAGAGAGGTGAAGCGACTTGCACAAGGCCACACCGCTCACGCAAGGCAGAGCTAGGATCTCCTGCAAGATCCCAAGACAGTGCCTCTTCACGGGATTCATTCAGGATCCATGTGGGATGAGGCTGGGCCCTGATGGTCCTCTCCCGAGCAGAGGCAGGTTTAGAAACCTCTGGACTAGAAAGACCACTGGCCGCCTCAGAGCAGGGACATCCCCTGACCCCCATCCAGACCACGGTGGGTGTGAGTGCCCCGTCACAGGATGCATGCCCAGTAGTACTGCACCACCTGCCGGGCAGTGGGAGGGACTGAAGGCACACTGGGGCCCGCTGAGGTCTCCTTGCTTGGGCTCAGAATTGATTCCCTTTGAATCTTCCATGACAGCATCTGGTGTAAGTCTTAAACCATTGATGGGTGCTTCATATAGAGTCATTGCACATGTTCCAGGTGCATATTCACACACACAGCTCTGATTAGTCACGAGCACTTGCCTTAGGTACTTTCTCCCTGCTGAGACATAATGCGCGGCACCCACGGCTGAGAGGTTTATTTCGGCTCTTGTTTTAGTCCATAGTTGGCCAACTCCAAGGTAAGAAGATATGGTGGAAGGGCCTGAAAGAGGAAAACTGCTCACATCAAGGTGTCCAGGAAGCAGAGAGAAGGGAGGAGCTGGGGAGGGAGATTTACCTTTCCAGGCCACGCCCCACTGGCTGCCTCTTCTGTCCAGATCCCACCTCCTAACGCACAGCACCCCCATGACCCAACCGCCTTCCTAAAGCCCTGCCTCCGAGTGAGTGTGTGAGGCTTTCTGAAGGCATTCTGGACCTGAACCATAACAAATACTTGAGTGTAGCAAATACTTTAGTACAGAGGGACTAACTCAGGCAGCCAGGAGAAAGCCCAAGACAAATTGAGTGGGAAACAGGTCAAGATCAGGGGAAAGAGGTTCCGCAGGGGAAGAGGGTGCTGAGGGAAGATGTCGCAGCACCTGCACTACTTCTAGGAAGAGAAAAGGAGGCTCAAAAGCAGAAATGAATTGCTCAATGTTGTCCAGCGAGGTGGAGGGACAGCTGGGACCAGAGCCAAGTTCCCCGCACCTAGACTGGCCCTGGCCCTCAGTACAGTGACCGGTGGAGAGGGCGATGGGTTGTTTTCTTGGAGATACTCATTCGAGGGTCAATTTCTGGCACAGTGGTTGAAACCCTTGGTGACACTTAGTTTCTGTTATCCTCTCCGTCGGTGACATGTTGGGTGAAGAGTTAAGCTGACAAGTCCCATTCACTTGCCCACTGACTCAATGGGAGGGAGGCAGCCTCCCCACATCCCGTTCCTGGGAAGATAGAGAGGCGGCATCCCTGAGAGGGAGGGTCACTCTGGCCCACACGGGGTCACTTCCACTGTCCTCCTGAGCTCCCCAGTCCCTCACCATCCCGCCAACGAGCCCCCCACGTCAGCACTTCTCCTCAACGCAGTCCCTCACTCCCACCGACTCCTTGACCTCTTTCGAGAGACCCTCCACCTTGGCCCAATCAAGGTCTTTATCCTCTGGCAAAGTCTCCTCTACCTCACCTCCACCTTGGATGGAGTCGCTGCCACCCAGAGCCCTGGAGGAGAGAGACATCATTGTCGGTGAGTCCCTGGAAGCAGAGCCTAGTGCAGGGGTGCAAAGGGAGGTGCTCTAGGGGGAAGGTGTGATGGGCAAGTCAGCTGAGCAAGACTGTTGTCTCAGCTGGGTCCAGGCTCCAGCTGCTCCCAGAAGGGCAGCCGCACCACAGAAGTTGGCGGCTGGGGAGCCAGGAGCAGCGGGCATCAGGGTGGGACACAGTCGGGACACAGTCTGCACCCACCACACAAGTCGCCATGTGCTGTCCCCTGGTCATGCCTCACATCCAGCCCGTCTGTAGATGCGGCCGGCTCTTCCTTCCGGGGTTTTCACTGTGGCTAGTGGTCATCACCTGCTGCCTACACCCCGTAGTCTTCTTCCTGGCCCCTCTCTTGTTGCGACTTTTACTTCCAGCAGCCATTCTGCATCCAGACACCAATCCTGTCCTCCAGTCTCTCCCATCACCCTGGGAAGGACACCCTGAACCTGAGCTTGACCTACAGGCTTCAGAGAGCTCTGACCTTCCCTGGCTGACTTTGACCTACTCTTTTCATTCTCTTCCTCATTCAGCAAACTCCTACTTTAGCTACATTGGCTCATTTGTATCCTTCTGACCTCGGGACCTTTGCCTTTGCTGTTCCCATTGCTTCAGCCCCAATCTCAACTTGTTCCTTTTTCTCTTGGAGATTGCAGGTCAAAAGCCCCCCAACTCCCTCTTTACCATAGCACCCAGTTGAATTTCTTTGCAGCACTTTGCACTATTTATAAATGCTCTGTTTATTTTTCCATCTGCTGACCTCCCTGCCTTGAAAGTTAGCGCTCCAAGCATAGGAACCTCGTCGGTCTCTTCCCATACTGTGTTCCCATAGTCTCTGGCACACGGGGGCCCCAAGGTAAGACTTGGGGGTGGAGTGAATGAGTCCTCTCCCCCATGTCTGTCCCTGGAGGCTTCCTCTCCCAGTTTTGGCAGAGGACCTGGGTCTGGACTCTGCTCAGGGGTGCTAACCCCATCCTCCCGAGGGGCACCCTGGCCCCACGAGCCCCTGCGACAGGGTCCCTTCCTTCCAGGCTCAGGAGACCCAAGCACTGAGGCTCCCCACCAGGACGCCACAGCAGGAGTGGACCCGGTCGCAGCCTCCTCTGCTTCTACATCAGCTGACTGTACCTGAAACGTCGTCTTTCTTGCAGGACTTTATTGAGGGCTGTAAAAAGTTGCCACCACAGACTAACATCCTGGCATTTTTCTATCAAATTCCCTGAGACACAGAATCGGAGTCTCAGTGTACAACAGGCGCTCTTGTTAACAGAGTTGACCAGTGCCTCCTCTCCCCTAAGCAGGGTTTCTAATTCCCCAGTCAAGGACTGAGGGATCCCCACGGCCCCACATGCCCCGCCTCGACTCAGCTAATCGCACAGTTTGGGCTGTCGTTATGACACTTCATTTTGGAGCAGCGATTTCTAAATGCCTCAATAGCCTTTTAGTTCCTAGTGACTAGAAACCCTGCCTGAATGAACTTAAGCAAAAAAAGAACCACAGAGGCTCACGCACTTGAGAATACTGAGGGCAGGACAGTGTCAGGCATGGCTGGATCCAGGAATCAGGTGATGTCAGCAGAACTCTGGCTGCCTTTTCCCAGCCCTCTGTCCATAATTTTCAGCTCTGTTTCCTTTTGCGTGTTGGCTTAAATCCCAGACAAGCTGTTCCCTATGTCCACACCGCTTCTGATCCAGGAGGTCGTTTTCTCCTAGGACGCATACCTCTGACCACTCAGAAGGAATCGGGTTAGCTGCGTCTCCCTTTTCCTTGTGCCAAGCACCACGTCCAGCTGGGTGGGCACCATGGCCAGGCAGGCGGTCAGCACAGTACGGGGCACCGCCACTGGTACTTCCCCTGGAGCCACGAGGGGTGGGACCTGGGGAAGACAGCAAGAAGCAATCCCTGCACCTTTGCCCAAAGGTCACCCTGGGTTCAAAAGGAAGGAAAACAGAAATGACTGTGAAAATCACAACCGTAGCGCTCTAATTGTTTCCATGCAGGTCATGTCAATGTTTCCTTGCTAAGGCACCAATGGGCTGCAAGTCCTGGGCGGGTCACAGAGCCACAGCGGTCACTCTAGAGCTCCCTCTTTTGCTGAAGGAGCTGTCCAAATCGAGTGAGTGAGGGCCACAACTCTGAATTCCCTCCGAGTCTCTGTGGCTTCCTTGCGATGCCCTCCCTATGGAGTCTCACGTGTCGGGGCAAATGCTGGAGGGCTACGCTTCTCATGAATGAACCCAGTCCTGAGGGGCATAATTCAGTGACCCCTAGAGTACATTTCATGACAGATACAGTCTCCACGGGAAGGGAAAAGGAATTACATGGTTAAATAGATTCAGGCAACACCAAGTGTCTTAGTTAGGTTTTCAGAGAACCAATGGTTTTAAGAGAGCAGATTTAATAGGGGACATTTACAATATTCACCCGGAAGCCAAATGCAGAAGGTGCCGAATGTCCATCTAGGCACTGGAGACCCAAAAGATCCAATTGAGAGCTGGGAGCCCACAGCACTGTCCATATACGTCCATGTCTGCGCATGATGGCTGGAGCCAGGATGCGATGCTCGCAGCAGAGATGACAACCAGAGCTCCTCCGAAGCAACAGCAGCCATCCTCGACGTCAGCAAGGCCCCGAGCTCCTTCCTCAACAAGAATTGCCGAGCCCCCTTCAGAAGAACCAGCCGCAGCAGAGCTTCTCCTGGGAAACAGCCCGCCAACTAGCTACAGCTCCCACTCTGCCTTATGTTGCATCAGCAACAACCCTCAGGTGGATCTCATACGCCCAGCATCACACCAACTCAGTCCAGCTGGGCGTTCTGGTGCAAGTTGATCATATTAGGTCCATCACACCAAGTTACACAAAATCGATTCTGCTTCTAACATTCAGGAGTTCTCAGCGCATTTGCCATGCTGATAAACCTGTGACTTTCCGAGAGCGAGAGAATTGGTAGCATTTCCCAGAGCACTTTGCCTCTGAAGTTCTTCTTGGCATATTGTCTAATAGCTCTCATGTCCCATGGCAAATACTGGGCGAGTGTAGAAATGACAGGATTTGGAGAAGAATCCCTGGGGTTGGCTCTCAGCCCTGCCATCAGGCTGTGGTGTGACCTGTATATATTAAGCCTCAGTTTCCTCTCCTGTAAGATGGGATCATTACTATTATGGCCTTACCTGCTTTATTTTCATCTAGCCATCTGCACGAAGTCATCCAGCAGAAGGCCTGGCATCACGAGTCATCCTTCTCAGATGAAATTTTGTAGTGGAAACATCCAAGGAAGGAGCACTGGCCCTGATGGTCACAGCTTGAGCAGGTCACCCACACTGAATTCCCCAGGCACAGAAATCCAATCCCTTGGAACTCGATGGCTTGCTTGTGCCAGACACCTGAGGGTGGTCCTCCACAGAGCTGATGCCCACCCCCCAGTTGCTGGGGGTGTCCGAGGGGGTGAATGCAAATGCCAAGGGCCCTGGCCAACAGTCTGGGGTGAGTGCATAGGAGAAGAACATTTGTCACAAGAACAGAAACCCTGAGGATCCCCTTTTTCCAGGGCCATTGCAGTCCAGTTCCTCTGGGGAATCATCAGACTCAACCCCAGAACCGCTTTACATTTCTTGTTGCTTCCTACAACACTAAATGTTACAAACCCCATAAATCCCACCCAATGAGTATAGAGCATGCACTGAGGCTTTGCATTACATTAACCATGGATGCAGGGCTGGTTAACAGGGTGACTGGTTGGGACCTGTCTTGGTCACTTTCCTCTACATTCGGACAAGATACCTGACCTCTGAAACTTAAAGGAGAAGAGGTTTATTTAGGATCATATTTTTGGGAGTTTCGGTTCTTGCATGGTCTGCAGCCTGGGCGGAGGAAAGCTGCTCACCTCATGGTGAACAGGAAGCAGAGAGTCAAGGGAGGAGCCAGGAGGGAGAGATAAACCCTTCCAGGTCATGCCCACAGGGACCCGCCTCTTCCAACCAGATAGCAAGTCAGCTATGGTGCCCCATAATCCAATCACCTTCCAAACACACCAGGCTTTGGGGGACATTTGCGATCTAAACCATAATAGGACGTGTATCCAGAATCTGTCCTTTGCCCACCTCTCCCCATCCTGTAACACTCAGGTGGAGTGGGGAGGAGGCCTCCCAGCAGTTATAGATTCCTCTTCCCTGCCAAGACCAGGGGAGCCATGTGGGGACAAGAGAGAGGTGCAGCGCCCCATCCTCACCACTGGAAGCTTCACCTGCAGGCCTACACGGGCCCTGTTTCCCCTCAGCTGAGTTATGTTTCTGTCTCTAACAAGGGTCTCAATGAACAAAAGGAGTGTTTGAACTATTTATTTATAAACAGTAATTCAATAAATGTTTCCTGAGCATACACTTTGTGCACGATCTGCTAGGGACCCTAGGAATGCAACCGTTTTCTCTCCTCCTAAGTATTGGGTGAACTAACTAGAAAATATTACCTTTAATTCTTGATAATGAGAGGAATCCAAACAGTAGAAGCCAGCCATGGTAGCCAGCCATGGTAGCCCAGGTCCAACACCCTGGGAACCAGAGGAAGGATGATCTCAAGTGTGAACGATTTAATGACTTAGTGAGACTCTGTCTCAAAATAAAAATGAAAAAAAAAAAGGGGGTGAGATGTAACTCAATGGTCCTAAATTCAATCCCCACTATTGCCAAAACAAACACCCCAAAAAACAGTAGAACAAAGACATATACCAAACAAGTTGAAGGAATATTTAAAATTTTACTTAAAATCCCATTATTCAGGACAACCATTATTAACATTTTCATAAATTCGGGGTATTGCTTTTTAATGAAGTAAAACAGAATATACAGTTATCTTGCATTTCCGTAAAAGGTATCATGAATATTTTGTCACGTTATTAAATAGTCTTCAAAAATATTTTGAAAAGACTCGATTCAAAACAGCTGCATTATATCTTATTCCATGGATAAACAGGATTTGAAAATGCGCATCTCCTGCTGCTAGGCACTCAGGTTCTTTCCAATATTATGCTGATATAAATAATGCCGAACTGAACACCCTCATGCAAAACAACTTTGTTTGTGGCAAGAGATTTCTTGAGACAATCCTTGAGAGGTGGGATTTTGCTGGGCTCAAGGAGGTGAACATTTTGTTTATGGAGGCACATTACCGTAGGGCACTGTGTCGATTTGTAGCCCCACCATCTTGTACATGTTAGCTGGACCAGGATTAGAAAAGCCTGGGAGGCATCTGCCTTGGCGTAAAATTTCTAGGAGTGCCCCAGAATTCAGTGTATTGGTCAGATTTTAGTTGCTGTGACCAAATACCAGACCTACTCAACTCATAGAAGGAGAGGTTTAGTTGGCTCACGGTTTCAGAGGCTCTGGTCCATGGTTGGCTGGTTCCAAGGCAGGAACATTATGGTAGAACGTGGTGGCAGAGGAAAGTTGCTCACCTTAAGGCAGCCCGGAAGTAGAAAAAGCAAGAAAGAGCCTGAGAGAGTGGAAAGATTCCTCCTTTCAGGTCATATGCCCAGTGAGCTGCCTCTTCCAATCAGGCTCCCAACAGCATGTTCAGCTCTGAACTTATTCAATGGAGTAAACTTCATGACCCAATCACCTTCCAAAGCCCCACTTCCGAACACATGAACCTTTCAGAACATTTTTGATCCAAAGTATAACACTCAGTTAATTACTTGATTAGATAAATATTATTTTAATGCAATACTTTAAAAATCGAAATTAATGCAAAAAATCCACAATGAATAAAATATAACCATTTAATAAAAATAAAATTAATGTCAAAATTAAATAAAAACAAGATTTAAAACTACTCATCAATGATCCATGTTGGAGCCTAAGGGGAAATGTGTGCCTTTATATACATGATTTTATGTATTTTTAAAATCAACTTTTCCAGAATGTTATAGTAGTTGGAAAACATTACAGAATTGAAAAGTAGACATATTAAAATTTACAATAGTATTTAACCTTAAACATTTGGGACATATATTCACATCTTTTGCTAAATTTTGATATCCATCAAGTATATTTTCAAAGTTTTCTCTCATTCGTTAGAATGTACAACTCTCAGTCTGAAATGCTGTCATTAAAGCAGACTTCGAATATTTGATTTTTTAATAAGTTTATTTCCATTAAAGACAGCAAAGCAAAGATCATAATAAATTCTGATTTTGTTATAAATAAAATACTTAATTTTAAAATACAGTTGTGAGTTTTAATACTTTTCATTTTTTCAATGTTCTTTAACTGTCCTAGAAAAAGATTTACTGTTAAAAAATGACAGGACTGGGGATGTAGCTTAATAGTAAAACACTTGCCTGGCATGCTCCAGACCCTGGATTCAATCTCAATCAATCAATCAATCAGTCAGCACATGTATCCAGGGACATACATTTTCCCTTTTGCTGGGAGCACCAGTATGGCTTAGCACCGCCCTGGAATTTAGCCCACTGGCTTTGATGTGAAAACAACAATGGTTATATATTCATTCATTCATCCATTCATTTATTCAGTTTTGTGCACATCATATGATTGTCCCCATGGGGTAATAGAGAGGTGAGGATAAGATGCTCCCCGCTGGCAAACAGTGTAATTTAAAATCGAGAGCTGAGAACGGACGGGCCGGAGCCCCTCAAGACCAGGACTACAGCCCTGAACAAGCTGCCAGCCTTTCCACGGCTCTGTCTCCTGTTGTAAAACAGTGCTTTAAAAACCCTTCATCTTGTAGGTGAACAGCAGAAATAACTCCTAATGTTCTATACACAGTGCAGTAGGATAAGGGTGGTTGACAACAACGGCTTGCATATTCCAAAACAGCTAGAAGAGAAGACTGAAGTGTGCCCAAGGCAAAGAAATGTCAGCTGTTCGAGGTGATGGATAAGCCACCAGCCCTGATCCAATCATGCACGCTGTGAACATGAATTGAAATGTCACACTGTTCTCCCTAAATATGTGCAACTGATATTTCAATTAAAAATATTTATTTTTAAAAATATGCAATATAGGGGCTGGAGATTTATCTCAGTGGTAGAGCACTTGCCTCACAAGCATAAGGCCCTGAGTTCAAGCCCCATTACCAAAAAAAAAAAAAAGCAATATAAAATATATTTCAATAAGAAAAAACCCTTCCCTGGCAGCTGGCAGGGTCATTGTGAAGATGAAATGAGATGACATACACCAGTGTTTAAGGCACAGTGACTGTAATGATTGTGGGGGTGGACAAAGGGGAGATCCCTTTCCTGTACATCATAAAAGATCACAACCAGCACTCCCATAACAAAGACAGAGAGGAGATCACGTAATTTGATCCTCGTTTTACATGACACGGGAGCCCTTCGCTGCAGACCCAAAGGCTGGGTGAACCATCCGTGTTACGCTCAGGTTTAGGGAAGCAGCGACAGCCATGGAGAGACGTGACTGCACAAGGAGGGTGTGAGCTAATGGTGACAGACCAAGGGGACACGGTCTGTCCAGATTCCTCTCGGCCTCTCTGTGCAGCCATCTGTCCTTCCGTGTGTGGGGCAGGACCACTTCTGGGATTGAGGTCTTTTGACCTACAACCAAACAAAGCAGGCCAGAGATTTTCCTGACGGGCGACTCTTACACACCAAGGTGGAGAAAGTTAGAGAAAGATCTTTAAGTTTGTGGGAAAGAGGTTCTGGTTTCCAGGACCCACCGCGGGGAAGGGGAATTCTAGTTCCTCTGGCCTGCCTTGGGGGAGAAGGAGGAGTGGGAGACAGGAGAGCAAGACAAGGTCAGAGAGAAACCGCTTCTGAGGCTTCACATTGGGATATCGATCTCTGAACCTCAACACGATCATGATTATTTATACATCCAGTTAGTTTAGGTCATTTGTTCTGCAAACAATTATGCCAAGCACTGCGATTGGCTCTCAGACTTGTGCCAACAAAACATAACCTTGGTCTCCAGGAGTTTGTGATCCAGGGTGCAGCGGACACATGCATGAACACACCGCAGTGTCATGTGATAATGCCCTGGCAGAAGCTGGGTCAGGAAGGGGAAGTAGAAGTTTACTAGGTAGAGAAGAGGAGAGAACACAAAGCAGGGAGAACTGAAGAGCAGTGTAAATTCTCCTCTGGCTCCAGAGAAGGTGGGAGGGGGGATCCAGCAGGCCTGTCTTCACCTTCGGAGGAGATTCCTTTGTGATTCCGGCAACAAGAGCACGAGCTCATCCCGCCCTGTGCGCCTGTGGTCCACGGCTCAAGGTGCCGAGGGGCTGAGGGATTTGATCCGGGTCACAGAGCAAGGAACTCCAGGGCAATCAATTCAGTGAAGGCTGAACTTTGTGTTGGTTCTCTGGGAAAGCTGGAGAAGCCATGGCATGTACATTTGTTTTCCCTTCTTGCAAATCCCATCTTTCACTGATTTTCCTTTCTTCTTACCATCACACACATGATCTGTCCCTGACATTTGTCTACAGATGAGCCCAGAGACAGTTGCCTGTAAATCACCGCTTGTCGACTTGGAACCTGCATGAACCTGGCCGGTGTTACTCTCCCTGCTCCTCACCCTCCCACCCCCAGCACCCTGTAAATGCCCCGAGGGTGGGACTTGGGTGGGGGTCTCATCTAGTTGCTTCTCAACACTGGGGACTGTACGTGTGGCATGTGGTAAGCGCTGGGCAGCTCTTACCGAATCAGTGCAACCCAGGTGACTCTGGAGACCTTGCTGAGGCCTCTCCTACTTTTCTGCATCTTCCCAGTCCCCAGGGAGGCCTCCTAGCCTCTCAGTCTGGAAGTTACTGAGCTATAAACAGACACTTAAATGAATGAGCTTAGCCTTTAAAGTATCCTTTGAAGAAGGACTACAACGTGACTAATCACCCCCTAATTTATTGGCCTGTAAATTTGCATCTTCCTACAATACATTTTTCTTCAAGGGGGCCTCCCTCACCCAGGACAAAGGCAATTTCAGTGGTGGCTGAGTGGCCCCCTTAGAAGCCGCAGATGTTTGTCTTTTCCAGCATTACAGTCATTATATTGTTTTAATGTCTCTAACAAGATTGCACAGGCAGGAGGGGGGGTTGGGCAAGGTGGGGCAGGGCAAGAAAGGAGAAGGATAGGAGAGCAAGGAAGGGGGAGGCTGGAACCCAGGAGGGAACTGGGGACTACAGAACAGGCAGCCCCTGCAAGCTCCAGGCTCCGTACCTGGAACCACCCTTCCACACGCCTTTTCCTCTTGCCTCCCCTCCCCCTTGCTTGGCCAGGGGACTGGCTGGGACAAGATTTATGGGCCTGGCCCCTGCAGAGAGGATCTGGGGATAAATCTCAGCTTATTTAGGAGCGTGATCTACATTTATTGCACTTAATGTGATCTTTAACGTGTCCAAAGGGGGCCCATAAATCCCCGCCTAGCCAGCTCGGCCAGCTGGGGGCCCCTGGCTGCCCGCTTCTGGCAGGGGTGGGCTGGTGTGAGTTCCTGGCTCTGTGGATTCCCGGTTCCTGGGACGCTTGCTCCTGTCTCGGCCATCCCTGGGCGGTGCCTTCCCTGGGTGGGATGCAGCCACTTGGCCAAGGCCACATGTTCCCACGCAGGTCCTGCCGGTGTATACCCATGAGCCTTGGCTCTGGGTCCCCACTTGGGGATAGAAATGGTTCGTGCCTCTTTGACTAGGTAACGTCCAGGATACTTTTGGAACTAGATCTGAAATTAACATAATACAAGCACTAAGGGAAAGGCGCATAGAGCTGTAGGAGCAGATGCCAGAGCGTGAGGGGAGGGGAGAAGTAGAGTCTATGAACACTGAGATTACGATTATTTTTATAAATGTGCGCCTGTGTCTACATAATGATGACGAGCCCTCCAACGTGGGTAGTGTTTCGAAATTTATAAAGCACATCTGCACCCACCCTTGCCACCTTCCAGAAGAAACAACAGTGCCGAGAGGCCCCAACTTGCTCAGATTCACAAGGTTACTAAGCAGCGAAGCTGCTCTTGGGGCCGGACACCTATTTGTTGTCTCTGTTCGGGTGACCACATTGCCCAGATGTGCAGGTACAGGTAGGCGCCGCCAAAAGTGTGCATGCAGGTGGGGGCCGTGTGTGTGTCCATGTGCACATGCAGGTCCTCAAGGCCAACATACATGTGTTTTAATCTTTCTACTTCTGTTTT
The DNA here is from genome assembly GCA_004026905.1 of Hystrix cristata. Lineage (NCBI taxonomy): Eukaryota > Metazoa > Chordata > Mammalia > Rodentia > Hystricidae > Hystrix > Hystrix cristata. Next base: position 19,059 of record PVJO010003050.1, read on the forward strand.
TCTGCCAGCCCGGAGAACGCAGGCCTTGCTGAGGAGAGTGTGTATCTGCAGGAGTCTCTTGGGATGGGGAAGGGGCAGTGGGAAGGGAGCCATTCTCCTGGGAGGGATCAAAGCGGCCTTCAGAACCAGCTGTGATATCCGGGGTCATTCTCTCCTCCGAGTTTGAAATGACTGTCCCAACTCCCTGAGAAACACATCTGTGTACGCATCTGTCTGCACACACCCATGAGACCCGTAGTTGTAAAGTCCAGGTCCCAACAGGGCCGCAGCCACCGGGAGGACCCCCCTGGGGAATGCGACTTGCATGTTTTCCTGACCCAGATTTCTAGAGATGGTGTTGTGTCTGTAGAAAAGATCAGACACTGAGTGTTGTGTAACAAATACCAGGCAAGGATTAGTAACTATCGTGCTTGTTGGATTTAAGGGGAAGGCTATGCTTCTGTGAACTATTTTCTAATCTAAATCCATATTTGCTGCAGGAAATTTAGAAAATCAGGAAAGCATAATGAAGAAAAAAACATTTTCAAAGTAATTTGTGATTCTTCTGTTCAGAAATAATCTTTCTTTATTTTTCGTAGGTATAACCTATCAGATTTTTCTAGGTATGTGCATTTTTCTTTAAAACTAGGATTATCCAGTGGAGACTATTTTGAAAGTTCCTTTTTCTATAATACATTGAGAACTTTCTTGTCTGATGTTCGATGTTCTTGTCTTGGATTCTGGACAGGGATGAGCCATGATTTTCCTACCCAAGCAGGTACTTTCATTCTTAAGTGCAATCTGCCAGGCTAAAGCTAGGCACGTCCTATTTTAAAGGAGTCCTTAGATTAAATCCCTAGAAGTAGAATTGCTACTTTGAAATCTGTGCCCAGATAAGCGATTTCCCATAGCCCTTGCTGAATTGCTCATGGGCAGGTCCACTCGCTAATGGGAAGAGTTTTGCAAGTGCAGGAGGAGTTTGGGATGAGCCCCTCAGGAGCAAGGGGCTGGGGTCAGCCCATCTCTTCTGCTGCAGCAGAAAGTGGGGCGGAGAGAGACTGAAGAGGTTCTGCCACTTAGTACTTTGCCAAGGTCCTAGGCCTGACTCTCTGCCACCTGGTGCTCTGTCCCTGATACCACGTCTGCAATCCCCGTGCATAGAGGTGGGAGCTGAGTCAACACTGTTGAGCAAACAAATATCAGTTGAATGGACCAATGTTTGTTGAATGTTCAAAAGTTTGCTGATTGAACAAATGTTTGTTGAAAGAACACTATTGTTCTTGGAAACGCTGCTGTTGATTCATAGGCTGTTTTCCCTTCTCTGAGGCTCCTGGACTAGAATATAAGCTCAGCACCCCCTTGGTGGAGCCACACAAGGGACAGGAGCTTTGTCCTTGCCTGGCCAGCAGCTTTGGGGTGGGGGCGGAACTGAGCCCGTCTCTGCCACACCAGGGTGCAGCCTGTTCCCTCGCCCTGGTGTGTTCTTGGAATGTTGATTAAGTGCTTAAATAAATCAATGACTTGGTTTTCTATCCCTGTTCCACTGATCGCTACCTCTTAGGCTGGCATAGGGGAGGTGGCTTCAGGTGCCCTCTCTAAGCTTTGGTGATCAAAGCGAAGCTAGCAAGCAATCAGGCCTCTCTGTGATGGTGACCAATGTCTGATAAAAAGGAATCAAGGCATCAAAGGATTAAGACACTTCCCTAGAATGCACATATGTGTGCAGGTACGCGTGCATGTTTACGCGCATGCTCACGCACATACACACACACAGGCCTCGTCCCGCCTGCTCCAGTGCAGAGAGCGCGGCTCCTGACTCTATCACAAGTGACCAGCATGTGGCCAAGCTCTGAGGACCACGCAGCCGGCGCCTTGTGAGCAGCACAACCAGCCGTTCAGAAATCTCAGAAGCTCCCAGAAGACCTGTTTTCTCTTCCCTCCTGACTCTGTAAAATACAAGTCGAAGTGCCTCGAGGCTATTTACAGTCTTGATTTTCCCCACTTACTCTGATTATTCATACATTTCCCTGCAGAAAGAGGAACAGTTTGCTTAGGAGTGTAGCTCAGGCCTCCACGGGTGATTAGAAAGTCCATTCGATGCATTTGGAATTCCCCTTCCGAAGTCAGAAGCATTCTGGAATCTGAAACCTACCTGCCCTGAGGATTTAGTAGCGACTGTGGGCCTGTGCAGGGCTAAGTCGCGGTTTCCAGAAGGGGGCCAAGGAGAGCACGTTGCGACGTGCCTGTGTGTGTGGTTCTGTGTGTGTGGCTGTGCGTGTAAAGGCTTGATTTAGAGAGTGTCTGTCTAACAGGCAACTTGATCTCTGCAACCAGGTATTGAGATGTCAGGCTTTCAGTCTTAGAGGAGAAGGGGATTCATTCATTCTTTCTTTCATTTGTTCATTCACACGCCCGTTCATTTTGGAGACCTCAATGCGGCTGGTTGAAAAGAGCAAAGTTCGCCCTCTCCATGCAGCTGATTACAGGCACTGAAGAGAGACAGGGCAGCAGAGGGCTCGGGTTGGACACCAGCCCCACTCACCAGAGCACAGTGAGGCCATGCCCCGGCCCAAGTCCCCTGCGCGGCCCCTCCTGGCTCCACACCTCTGGTCTGCCGTTTCCACTTACTTGTGGAATGCACTGATCTCTCCCACACCCCTGGCACCTTCCAGGGCCCAGAGCTGGTGCCACAGGAGCGGACAGAGATGATCCCTGGGGGAAAGGAGTGCCTCGGCCTTCCTCTACTTGTTCCTTCAAACGCCCAGAATGCACAGGCTGTGCTGGGGCAACAGATTGGGCAGCTCCAGTTCAGAGTCGGCGTGGCTGGAGTCCCCGCCCCAGGGCAGGCAGCCTGTGGCCTGGGGCAGCCCTTGCCTCTTAAACTCCTGTCCGCAGCCTCTGCATGCCTCTCAGGTGTTGTCTCTTACAGCAGGGGCTCCAAAATGAGGTCCTAGTTAGAAGTGGTCTGCAATTAGGGAGTGTCGCTTCCCCAAGATGGTCTCCATTGTGCTTACTGTGGCTGGTCCTTGTAGGGCACAGGAATAGTCAGCGGCCAGCAAGACCACCAGTGTCCCGGTTCCCATCCCCTTGCACCCATCTGAGGCCATCGTTCAGCAAGTGTCTCCTTTTCCTTGTCAGCTTTCTCTCCTGTCTCCCAGGTCATTCTCCCTGGCATATACACAGCGACAATGTCCTCATATCAAAAATACATTAAAAAAATAATGCTGGGCATAGTGGCACACGTGAGTAATCCTAGTGTTCTGGGATGTTGAGACAAGAGGATCTCAAGTTCAGTCTGGGCAATTTGGTGACTTAGTGAGACCACATCTTAAAATACAAAAAATTTAAAAAGGGTTCGGGATATAGCTCAGTGTGAAAGCCTTGGGTCCAGTCCCCAGTACTGAAAGAAAAAATAAATAAATAAAGACCCTCTTCTCTAAAGGCAATGTGGTGTCCTGGATTGGACCCGATCCTGGAACAGAAGAAGGATGCTTGTGGGAAACCACAGAAATCCAAGTAAACCCGTAGAGAGGTTAATAGGCCCGTGCCGATGCTAATACCTTAGTTTTGATCAGTGACTTGGCTGTGGAAGTTGAGAGCCTCAGGGACCTCTGTGTGAGGGACGAGTGAGAACTCTTAAGGATTCTGGCAATTTTTCTGTAAATCTACTATTATGCCAAAATAGAAACGATTATTTTTAAAAACCCTTCTCTTGACTCCATACTCCTCTCCTGTTTCTTGCTTCTCATTTTATCAAAACACCCTCAAAAAGCCCCCACACCCAGTGTCTCTGGGTTCTGTCCTTTGGCTGTTTGAGGGGTCCCCAGAATGGTTCATGTCAAAGTCTCTGAGGGCTTCCGCATTGCTGTACTCCATGCCGATCCTCCCTGCTCGAGGTTCACAGGCGGAGCCCGGCCTTGAGGCCTGCTGGTTTCCGGTTCTCCCCTCATCCCTGCGTCTCCCTCCTTCACCTTCCGGGCCTTGATCTCCCATCTCCCAAGCTTCTGAGGGAGGGGTGGGGTGCCAGGCATGGCTCCTAGATCAGCCCTACTCACTGCCCCTGCAGCAGCCATCCCCAAACTGCACGGTCTCTCACCCATTCATAACCCGCCCTGCTCTGACCTTACCCCTCCCCCAACTACAGTGTATTCTCAAAAGAGCAGCCAGATGAGCCTCAGAAAATCTGTCTAAGCAGATCACCCTCGCCTCAAATGACTTTGTCATTCGCGGTAAGATTCAGAGTCCTTTTAATGGTTGTCAAGATCCCGTATGACCTGCTCCCTCACTTCTCTGACTTTGCTGGATCTGCTCCAGGCACACGGGCCCTGTCCTGGTCGTCAGATGTGGCCCCGTCTCAGGACCTTTTCCTGGCTCTCCTCTCTGCCTGGACTGTTTGTCCCTTCCCCTTCTTCAAGTCTCTGCTCAAAGGTGTGCCTCTCGTTGAGGCCTTCCCTGCACACCTTTCCTGGAACAGTAAGCCGCGGTGTGGACTTCCCGGGACACTCATTATGTGGTGTGCAGCATCTGCTTGCTTTCCAGGCTGATTGTCTGTCTCCTTAAGGAGACAGCAAGTCTGGAACGCAGAAATTCGATTTGGTTTCCCTGGACATACTGAGTGCCCACGAAACAGGGCTTGGTAGAAGAGAATTTTTTTTTAATCGACTTTCACGATTCAAGCCGGAAAAGGACTCCCTTGCTGGGCTGGGTCCTCTGCCGTCCTGGAAGGCCTTTCCTGTAGCTGCCTGGGCTGTGAGTGCTGCGCCTCCCTGTCTACCTTGTGTCACTCCAGCAGAGGTGCATGTGGCCTGCATGTACGTGGGGCGCAGGAGCCTGCGCAGGGCACGTGGGCAGCTTCAAGGCCCAAGTGTCCCTGTGGCAGCTGGATCAGTCACTATGTTCCCCCAGAGGGTCCCTGTGATGCCCCCAGGTTGAAAGTAGGCCTGGGAAAGAGTCAGGGAAGCTGAGTCAGGAGGGCGCTGGTGGCCAAGGCAGCTGTGGGACCGTGTTGGGGGAGGGCGGCACAGGAGCCCCTCCGTCGCTTCATCTCCTCTTCCCCCTGCTTCTTGTCCCTGCCGTCCCCTTGCTTCTGTCCCGTCTCCTCCTTCCTGCCTCTGTGTCTGTCTGTCTGTCTCCCTCTCACCTGCAACCCTCCCTCACCTCTCTCCCCTCCTCCTCCTTTTCTTGCAGCGGTCCTTCCCCTGTTTGTCTCTCTGCGCTTCTCGCTCTTCTTCTGATCCTGCGTGTCCCGGGCAGTCGGTGGTCCTCTCCTCCTCGCCTCTTGGCCTCGTCAGTCTCCCCGTCACCCTGTCTGTCTCTCCCTCCGCTTTCCGGGAAGGCAGCAGTGATTCACGAGCTGCGGACAGGGCCAGCTGCGGGTGCGGGAGGCCCCGATCTCGGCTTCCCAGAGGAAGCTGCCTGCTCGGGATGGCAAGGTGACAGCATTTACACAGAGCAGCCCCGGGCGCCGAGCGAGGCTGTCAGCCCTAGACGGATGGAGTGCTGGAGAAGGCCCATTACTTCATTCACACCTCTGCGGGCAAACAATAAAACACTTACACACGGCCTTGACGTGGCAGCGGCCTCCCCCGGCACATTCCCAGCCTGGCCCCGGGTCTGGGCCTCTGATGGGAAAGAGCAGGGGCAGCAGGGTGGGGGTGGGGGTCCCTGGGGAGGACACTGGGTCCAAACCCCAACAAAGCTTCAGACCTGGCTCCCAGCCCAGGCTTTGGGGCTGTTCCTGGATCAGCCGCTTGTCTCTTGGGGCCTCAGTTTCCTCACCTGTGAAATGGGGCATGATGCTTACACAGGAGAAACAGAGTGAAAGCATGTGTAAACTGTAGAGCACCACACAAAATAAAGTGTTGTTACCAACATTAATTTAAAAATTAGGAGTCAGGCACATGTCTGTAATCTGAGCACTCTGGAATGCTGAGGCGGGAGGATCTCAGGCAAGTTTGAGCACAGCCTGGGCAATTTAATGACCTAATGAGACTCTAGTCTTAAAATAAAAAACAAAAAGGCACTGGGTTGGATTCAATGTGAAGGCCTAAGGTTCAATCCCCAGTACCTCGAGGAAAAAAAAAATTAAAGCTGGGCTGTAGCTCAGGGGTAAAGCACTTGCATAGCAAGTGTAAGGCCCTGGCTTTGAGCACCAGCACTGCTCTAAGTAAATAAACAAATAAATCTGTATTACTGTCCTGGATGGAAAGAAAAATGCCCAGGACTCTGAACTTGGCATCCAAATCTCGGGGTGTGACCCACAGCTGTCATGTGAAGAACCAAAAACTCTCAGGTTAGCAAGAGTTTTCCAGAAACTTCTTTGCCCAGGTACCCAGTTCTGGAGTCTTCCTGACATGGGAGATGAGAGTGAATGAATGGCCAGGCCATCCAGTAGCCTAGCGCCCCAGAACCAGTGCGGGGAGCCACATGTGGCCCGGGAACAAAGCTCAGGACGAGAGAATATGAAGGTCCACCCGCAGTGCTGAGCACGGGGTGAGCTGAGCACAGCTTCACTGACGTCTGACCGGCTTGTGTTGTCAGGTGGCGGGACTGGTGTGAACGTGTCAGCTTTATACACTCGCTGCACTCCAGGCTTGAAGCACAAGCACCACGGCCAGTTATCACACCCCTGCCACGTGCCAGGTAGGGCTCCATTCTTCTCACCTTTGAGTCACTGAGTACCCACAGCAACCTTGCAAGCGAGTAGTGCGGCTCACAGGCCACAGCAGGGAAACTGAGACTCGGGGAGAATCGGTAGCTGGCCCAAGATCACACGGTTTGCATGTGGTGGGACTCCTGGTGGGATCCCGCTCCGGGGTCCGGGCACGGTAGGCTGAGCTCAGGGTGCCAGGTCCCGGCTGTGTGACGCGGGGTGAGACTTTCCTCCTGTGCTGGGCTCAGTTCAGAGAATGGGAACAGAGAATGCGCCTCCTGGGATGGTCAGGAGGGTTAACTGAGCGGCTGCGTGGGAAATGCCAAGACAAACGCCTGGCACACTCCGTATCGTCCTCAAAGGAATTCAAGGCCACGATGAAATCACAAAGTGTCCATCTGCAAAGCTCAGGTGACAGAGTCCTTCACTAGCCCTCTCTCAACACACAAGCACGCACGCGTGCATACACAGTCAGCAGTACGAGTCTCCATGAAAAAGAGGGGACAGCAGAAACCAACAAGCCAAAGTGTTTATCTGTCTCTTCTTATATCAAACCAACCAAAATGGTGACCTCACACACCCAGCCACGGTCAAGAGCACTGGCTCCACTGGTTACTGAGAGTGTAAACTGACCAGTTCCTTTCCTCATCCTCAGTTTTTCCATCTGTAAAACGGGACTGCTGCTGCCTGCCTCGAATGGTTGCCATAAAGATTAAATGAGACGATGCAGATGATGTGGCCAGTAATACAATGGAAATTTACTGAGTACCTACTGTGTGCCGGGCCCTGGTGACAGTTACAAAGTGACACAGACTCTGTTCTCAGGGAACCTACATCATGGAGGGGGCTTCAGACTGAAAGGGCTGTGGAGGAAATAAAATGAATCATGACATGGGGGTGAGGTGGCCAGGGAAGTCCTCTGCCTGTCACGTTCTTCTCCCACCTAAACTGTGTGAGCCTGTGCCCCTGGGGCTGGGGTGGGCACAGGCCCTTTCCCTGCCCAGCTCTCCTGGTTCCTCCATCTTGGTGCCCACAGGTGCCCCGACCAGGCCTCTGGGCCATAGAAGTGCCCTCCTTCAGGGTCCCTCCTCTCCCAGGTCCCTTGCTCTGCCGCGGCCCTGCCAGCTGAGGTGTGCACCAGGATCCTTGGGCAGGGCGTCCTCTGCTCCAGCTGGGGTCAGAAGGCAGAGGTCAGAGAATGTCACACTGGTGGGTGCAGTGAGGCTTCCGTCCCCAGGGGGAGGGAACATGGCGGCCTGAGGCCCGATTGTGGGAACAGGTGTGAGTAGAGTCAGAACCCACAAGTCTGTCTCTAGTGCTAAGATTCCCGCAGGGGCAGCTGGCCCCCATGTGTCCCACATCCAGAAGGGTGTCTGTCCATGTGAGTGATGTGTCCCCTGGGGTCCCTCATCTGAATGGAGCCTACCAAGGCCACATCCGAATGTCACTGCCCAAGCCAGACCATTGGCCTTGGGAGGGACTCAAAGGCCACCCCGGCTGAAAGGAAGCCCCATCTGTCTACATCACAGAAGGGGAGAGGGAAGGGGCAGTACCCCCACCTACCTCTGTACCTCAAGAACTTGAGAAGATGTGGAAGGAGGGGGTGGCAGACCCTGAGCGGGGTCTCATCACATGTACCCCTTGGAGACAGGTAACAGGAGACGTGACATCCAAGGAGCCGGTGAGCAAACTCCACGGGGCAGCTCATTTGCTTTTACTTCACTGGACACAGACACGCGGTCATCTTTCCCTCTCCTTCCATGGACACCACATAAGCGAGGGTTTAGGACAAAATGACCCCGAGGTGCTTACTTAGCCCAGGGCCTGGTGCACAGGGCTGCGGTGACTATCATCCCTGCCAAGGCTGTTGGTGAGGTTGGTGGGTGGGGAGGAACAGGCGGAGGCAGGTACCCGGGCAGGACGAGGGCCTGGGCCAAGGCAGGAGCCGGCCAGGAAGGAGCGGGCAGGCAGGGAGGGGACGCTGAGAGCCCGTGGTGGTCTGTCACTGTGGCTGTGGATGCCCGATGAAGGGCCGAGGGGTGGAGGAAGGAGGGAGCCTTCACGATCCATCACCAAGATGGATGGCTCCAGCAACAGCCCGGACAGGTAAACAGGGGGCTGGAGTCAGAGAAGGCCACCCCTCCCCCACTGGCGCTGACAAACCCTGCAGAGGCTTGATGGAAGGCTGCTGGCTGCTTCTTTCAGCTTGGCCCTGCAAAAGGATGGGATTTTTCTCAAATATGGGAGGCGAGGGGCTTCTCTGTTGACCCTGGCTACACAAGAGAGCCCAGGAGGGGAGAGAAGAGGGGCCCCTCCTTTCTCCATGTCTATGGGAATTCATGGGGACACTGGTCCTGCCAGAGCCTCTGTGTTGGCCAGTGTCCCCTCCTCCGGGAAGCTCTCCCTGACTGGCCACCCCCTGGCCACACCACAAGGTCTGGCATCCACTGCATATCCCTGTCCCCTGACACTTGCAATTGTTGGTGTGCCTGAAGCCCAGTCTACCCTCCCAGGCTGTGTGGCCTGGGCCACGCCAAATTGCAATCCTTTCATTTACTCCACAGAGATAGGAGGTAGATCATCTTGAAGGTGGATCTTGATCCCAGATCTGTCATCTAGCTTTGAACCTCAGTTTCCGTCTCTGGCAAATGGGAATCACAGCGTTTTTATGAGGATGAGTCAGTGCTTATGTGAAAGGCAGAGATAGGAGAGGTGTCGTGAGGACTAGGGATTCCCTCTCCATGCTTGGGTAAGCACACGGGTGCCGGCAGCCCCAGCACGGGCCCTGGGCAGGGCTCGGAGGCGAAGGGTCCGTCCCTCCACACTGGGGCAAAAAGTTGAGGAGGGAGGCGCACAGCCCCCAAAGCCCTCTTCACTCAGTGACCTGTTCCCCGCATTTCTACCTGCTTCAGTGTCTTCATACCCACCAAGCATTCGATGGTGTTTGCTTCATTTTTTGCCTTGTATATCAATGACAGTTTAATGAATTAGCCTAAAGACCCTCAGACAGAATCTGGGGGTGACTGTAACATCTCTGAACTGTGCACTGCTTTGGTGGGAGGTGGGCAGCCTCTTAAAATTTGTTTAAATTACTTCAGAACAAAGGCCCAGGCATGGTGGCACATGCCTATAATTCCAGCACTCAAGAGGCTGAGGCAGGACGATTACCACAAGTTCAAGGCCAGCCTGGACTACTTAGTGAGTTCAAGGCCTGGACTACATAACGAGACCCTGTCTCCTAAATAAATAAATAAATAAAATAAAATAATGTTGGCACTTTTCAACACAAGGTTTCCAATCTTTTAACATTTAAGATCTAGTCATCGACATGTAATTTTAGCTAATTAAATTTAAATTGGGTTGCTCATGAAGAGACATATTTTGTGTGGTTTTTAATTTTAGGACAAGTGAAGAGGTAAAAAATTACCCTCAAAAGGGGACTGCTAGAACAGGGGATGGCTGGGAAGACAGAGGCTGACCCACTGCCCAAGAAGGTGCTCTGGGCTTGTTGCTTTCCTGAAGGGCAATGTCAGGCCACCCCTGGGGAGAATCAAGACTGGGGGCGAAGGATAAGGGCTAATGTGTCTCCACATTGTTCCCAAAGTCCTTGTGGGGAAAAACAAATTGGAGCTGAGGGTAAAGACTGTAGGTCTAGGTCACTGAAGTGGGGACAGAGAGGACAAAGTCTCAGCAGAACTAAAGTAGCATGCCTCCATCTCATTACTCCATCTCCTCTCTTCTCATCCATCCAGCCATCCACACATCTAGCCAGCCAGCCGCCAGCCAGCCAACAAACCCATTCACCCACCTACCCCTTTCATCTATGCGGTCTAGCCACCCACTCAGTCACCTATCCATTTGCCCACCTTTCCATGCAACCAAAGCCATCCATCCATCGGTGCAACTCCTATCTGCCCACCCTATCCATCACCCACCCACTCAATCACCCACATGTTCATCTCCCCAGTCAATCATCTACTCATTTACCCACCCACCCACTCACCCATGAATCCCCTATTTCTTTCCATCATCCGTCCACCCACCCATCCATCCATCCATCCATCCAGCCAGCCAGCCAGCCAGCCAGCCAAAGAATACATTTTTAAAAGAGGAAAAGAGCAGTAATAGTAGTAGGATATCCGGTAGGAAAGAACAGGGAGTTGGAGGATTTGAAAGAAGACTCATGGGGCTGAAGGTGGTGAGCAGAAAGATAATGGGAAGGTTATCTTCCTGTTAACCTATTGGAAGTAGGCTATGGCTTGAGTAAGTGCTGGCCCAGGCCCCATTCTGGATGGGCCCTTGGCCGCAGGGTGAGTTTGGGGCCTGAGCCCAAGCCAGTAGCAGGGTGGAGGTGGCAAGGAGGACGGGAGCCAGAGGAAGCTCACACGGCCGGGGCCCCTCTGTCACTGCCCTGCTGTCGCTGACAGCAGAGAGTTGGGTCTGGGTTGGACTCTGCCTCTGGTCGTCTGTGTGGCCTCCCTGGGCTCATTTTCCTCCCCAGTGAGTGGACACAGTCTTCCTCTGTCCTGGGTCGGTAGGAGGAGCAAATGACTGAAGTAGCTGGAGTAGGGAACCAGCAGAAGTGTGGACAGTGTGCCTAAGAGAGACCCCGGCGGTGGGGCAGGGAGCCTGGGACAGCAGCAGGTGAGCAGTAGTTACCTTCCAGAGGGAAATTCTACGCCGGCCAACTCACCCAACGGCATAAGCAGGCAGCTTCCTAAAGGACAGGTTCACAGCAGCCTGGCATGAGCTGTGGGGCAGCCTAAGGCCGGAGGAAGGGCCCCAGCTTCAGACCAGATACAGCTGCCTCTGGCTGTGTGGCTTTGACAGAGCTGGGACCCTCATGGCAAAACGGAGATGGCCAGGCAGCCGAGAGGAAAGTAGAAAGCCTCCTCCGTCAGTCCTGTCCTTGCTTTGTTTCAGAAAAGGATTTAGGGCTGATCTAAAGAACCTGGCACAGTGAGCGCTCATCCATCCAAAGCATCCTCCGGCAGCCCCCGAATGGCCGGCCCGGGGTCCCCCGCCCCCGGCCTGGCAGAGACCCATTGCACCTCTCCCCTGGGACCCAGTGGGCTTCGGGGAAAGCAGACCCCAACTCCAGTAAGGCAGGCAGGCATCTGGCGCCTGGTGCTGCCCCTGCTGTAATCTCTCCACACATGAGCAAGGACTGCAAGTCAGGAGCGTCCTGGAACCCCGAATACCATTTCTTTCCAGTTGTGCATTCTTGTAACAAACATTTGCTGGACATAGGTTCTGGCTTCCCAAAGTGTGGGGGCCTCACAGATCCCAGGGCCGGGAAGCAAGAGGTGGGTGGGTGGAGGTGTTGTTCCAGACAGACCCACGGACAGAGAGATAGACAGATAGGCAGAGCTGAGACTGCCCCCAAGCTTAGTCACCATTTCAACTTTTCACATTTGAACCCAAGACAGCGGATGTCAAACTCAGGCCCCTGCCCAGACTCCCACACCCTCCCTCCCTCCTCGGGCCCCCTCTACCCCCAATATCCGCCCAGAGTTTATGGACAGCTCCCAACCTCGCCCTGACACTCCGGGATTCTCACTTCCTGTGTTTATCTTGGACAGGGATGGGGCTCTCTCCTCTCGCCCCACGCAGGTTACAGCACGCTCACGTGCACACCACGTGTATGCATGTGTGTGTGTGTTTGTGCACAAGGGCACAGGGCAGGCTAGAGCACGTGTGCAGGAGCAGGAAGCTGCAATATCTTTCTGAGCTCTGTGCTGAGCGTCTTTTGGGGCACAGCATGCAAGGTATTGAGCACCTACCATGTGAGGGACTTGCTGGGGCGCACCCTCAGTCCCTCCTCTTTCTGTCCTCATTGCACCCCTCACACCCTGTCTTGCTGAGGTGACTAGAGCAGAGTAGAGGGTTCATTGAGACCCTGGTGGGAAGACTCAAACCCGAGGCATTCCTTTTCTTCTTCTTTAATGGTGCTGGGGTTTTTCCTAACTGGAAAAATAAAAAAGTATAAAGAAGAAAATGAAAATCGTCCATAATTCCACCAGAGGTAACCATTGTTATCAGCTTCCCAGATCTCCTCCCAATTTCCTTCACGTGTGCATATACTTGCTTGCCTCGTTAAGAAGCAGAATTTTCCTTCCTTCTTTCTTCTAGTTTTACTTTTTGTTATGTTAAAACTCAACATATACAAAAATAGAGAAAAGAAGATAAAGAACACCCAACACACATTGTAAAAACCTTTCTCTCCTCTCAGGTCAAACAATAAGGGCTCACGGTGCGACTATGAGCCACGCCCTGGATTGTTGTGTGTGGATCAAACACAAGCAAATGTGGGGTTGTGTTTTGCCTTCTTGGGGGCCTAAGGGCTCCAAGGCTGTTTCTAGCCTTCAACTATCTCTCCTTACAACTCTACCAACTGGTTTTAAACACTCCTTTCGGGTGCCCCAAGCCCAGGCGGTGGCTGGGCACTGGCCTGAGTGGTCCTTCCTCTGATCTCGGCCACAAGGGCACAGAGGGCGGCAGAGCTCCCACTCTAGGCACAAAGTTACAGCCTCTAAGGTGAAGGCTCAGTTTCCCGCACACTCACCATTTTCTCGGGGTTCACAGGAGGAGGCCAGGCCGGTTGGCAGAGCCCAGCAGGGTGCGGTGAGACCTCTGCCCCTTAGCATCCCATTCCCACAGTGGCTCGCTCGGCCCACAGCTCTGATTGCCCCCATCTTCCAGCCTGCTCAGGGCACAAGCCTGTGAGTCCCCTCCTAAGAGTCCCCTCCTCCCTCCCAAGCTTTACTCCCAGTTTCATGGTCACCACCACAGTGCTCATTTGGAAGGCACCAAGGTTGCCAGGGTGAGCAAGGCCCCGGGGGAATCCGGCAGCAGGACAGGCGTTGTGCATGCATGTCTCAGCCTCAGGCTTCCCATCTGGGAGATGGGATGATACACCTGCCTCTGGGTTGCTGTGAGGATTAGACGAGGTCATGGATGGAAAGTGCTCTGTGGCAGCGAGAGCTAAAATTATTTGCTGTTAGGATCACGGAAGTGCTGCCTGAACCCCAAGCAGCAAGTTGGTGGCAGCAGGGGCACCTCACCACTGAGCTTACAAATAGTCATGAAGACATTAGGTAATTTATAGGCTAAAATCACTCCAATTAATGAATAATCCATTTGAATCAACATAATAGAAATAACAATTAAAATTACTCATAATCATTAAAACAAGGGTTGTGAACTGTGCACATACATTAGGAAGACAGAGTGTTGCCCTTCGGAATGGATTGGGTCATCCCTGAAGGCTGCTCTGAGGAGGCGACATATAATCAGAAACCCGAAGGATGTGACAGACTTGGGACACAGAGAGAAGAGTGTATCCCAGACAGAGAGCGTCCTGTGCAAAGGCCCTGTGGTGGGAGACGACCTTGCTGAGTTTCAAGAACCAGAAAGGAGGCTGAGTGACTCGGGCTAACTGAGTGGGACAGAGAGAGGCCACAGACTTTTGAGGGATCCTGGGGCTCATTTGTTCTCATCCTGTCTGACTCGGGGTTTGCAGAGTCCCCCTGACAAGCACCTCAGTCCATTTGGCCCCAGGATAGACTCCTGTTTCCCTTTGCCACCCCCAGGACTTCATCCCAGGCTTAGCACCAGGGCGCCCGGGATCCCCAGACTCCAATGGTGAGCAATAGCCTTCCTGGGCGTCACCAGACTTTGCAGCCTCAGCCTGGACCAGAGCACGCAGTGGGCCTGGGGCCAGGCGGGCTGTGGGAGGCCTGTTTCCTGCTTTCATCTGTAGGCAAGATCTCTTTCATCATCTGTGTTGTTTTTTTGACCATGCGCTAGGCTGTGGACAGTGAATGGAAGTTCAGGAGCACACATCTATAAATCCACATGGAATGAAGGAAAGGTCCAGGCATCGGGGTGCCAGACACCCCATAGGCCCTCCCTCACTCCTGTCCGACTAAGGACTCCCGGGGGCCTCTGAGAGGGGACAAGCAACGCGAACAGGATAGGAGGCGGAAGACAGCTGGGAAGTCTCCAACCAGCGTCAGAGGGACTGGGAGCACCCGCAGCCAGAGCAGGACTAGAACCCAGGTCCAGGCACCTCCTGGATGCTGGACACCAGAACAACCTTGGACAATTGTAGGGGGAATGCCCAGGTGCAGATGGCCTGCCAGGCTAGTGCCAGGGACTCTGGGCCAGCTAGGTGACCAGGCCAAATCCAGGCCCCTCTGAGCCTCTGGCCTGAGGTTTGTAGAGTTACTGTGCCTGGGACACTAGGAGGTGAGTCCCCCGGGACACATAGGCCGAGGGTTCACGGGCAAGGCTGTCCGTCCTGTTCTCAAAATGTTTGTTGTTCTTTACCCGGTACAGTCAGGCACTGTACTGTCTTGCAGGTCATCCCCTTACTGTAACTCTGTGACTCATAGTCACACTAACTCATGTGAGCTATTTAGCAAACAGTCCAGCATTATCTGGCGTGCATCTGCTTGCCTGCCTCCACCAACGGGTAGCTTGGGACCACAAGAGACAGCACACTCCACCAAGGGACCGCTCTGAGGTTCCAAAGCGCCTCTCCCGCTGAGCTGAGGTCTGGCCACCCTCCTGCTGCCAGGGGACCTGGAGCCACCCTATTATTCACCCTTTTCTGCGATCACTCTAGATTCCAGGACCCTGAGTATGCTTCCCTGTCATCGCTAAGAGATCCAAGCTGACACTGGTTTCTGGGCCCTTTCTCTTACCTTTCTGAATGTTCCACCCCGAGTATGTGCTGCTTTTCTTATTTTTAATGCTCCTGTTAAATTATACTATGTGCGATAAACGAAGAGCATGGAGTAGAGGAGGGAACGAAAGTCTCACCTCTCCTCTCCCTCCAAACCCAGCTGTCGCAGAGGCTCAGAGGAGCGCTGTTCCTAACCTTCCTGCGGCGCTGCCTGTGCGGCCAGAGACACAGCTCGAGGCAGACTGGACAGTACCCAGGAGGCCCGGGGAGGCGCAGAGAGTGCACAGGCCGGAGCCCACTCGCAGCTGCGCCCTAGTCGCACCTCCGCACCTCGGTTTGCTCACGAAGCGGGGTCAGCATGGCAACTCCGGCCCGGGGTCACTGTGTGGATAGAGTGGGTGCACATGAAGCGTTAGGCCAGTGCTGAGCACGGTACAGCATCAGGTGTTCAGTTTTCTTTTCTATTATTATTTTTTTAATACTAGAAACAAATGGGATCCTATGTCCATCCCTCTCTGCTGCTCACGTCTCCATCACAGACAGCTCTGCTTGGCAGCAACGGTAGATCTAGCTCCTCGGTGTGGCTGCAGACCTGTTGTACTACAACGTACAGGTGTTGTCCACTTCAATAGCAGAAAAAGTCACTTTCAAGAAAGGACCCAGGGTGAGGCTTTTAGGCAGCCTGATGCCAGTCAGTGTTCAGATCATTTCCCCTGTAAGGAAACACTTTGGTTCTCTCCATGGTGGCCCCCAGTGGCTCTGAGCAGGCCGGGCCAGCTCCAGGGAGTGGGAACCAGACTTGGACCAAGTAAGCAGCTGGACACAGTGTTTGGCTCCAGGGACAGTGGAAGTGGGGAGAGGGAAGGGCGAGTGCTGGGAAGCAATAAGCAGGTGACGCTTGTGGTGTGGCCAGGGCTCTAGCAAGGCCTTAGGAGGGCATAGTCAGGGAAGGCTTCCTGGGGGTGGTGTCTCTGAATGGGGTCTGTCAGAACGAGAGGGAGCCAGACAGACGGGGCAGGGTGCGGAGGTGTGCTCACAGCAGAGGTGGCCTGCTTGGGCCCCTGAGGAGGATGTTCAGAACCAGAGGGCCACAGGAAGGGAAAAGAGGAGCCCGAATCCCAGGCTGTGTGTGAGCTCAGCTTTCCCTCAGTGGGGAGCCACAGCAGGTTCTGGAGAAGGAGAATCTGCACTCTGTGTGGCCCTGAGAAAAACTCTAAGTTTCTCCAGGCCTCAGCTGCCTGTAGGTGCTGGGGAGTTGCTGCAATAGCTTAGGAGGTGGAATTTGTGATCAGCCCACTTCCTCTAATCAACAGGCAATCCCAGAGATGTCCCTGCCTTTAGATCCCTGCTTCACACAATTCAAACTGTTTCCTTTCCTTTCAACCTGCCGGCTTTCCAGGGAAATCTGATTTTGCAAACATGTTTTCTTAGCCAGGGGAAAGGAGCGTTCTGCAAACAATGAAGATAGCAGCGTGCGATAAGGGCCTCCGGCTGTTCTGGAGGCCTGGCGGCCACCAGTGTAGACAAGACACTGGGCCGCGAGGCTGGATCGGCCTGGGAATGCACCACTGCAAAGTTGGAGGGACAAGCCCAGGACTTGCCCGCGGTGCCCAATCTGGTGGCCTACGCTGCGGCTCAGAGTCTGGCTGATATTGGCCCTGGTGCGTCCTCTCCCGTGGGGACTCACGGAGGGAGGAGGAGGCGGGTGGTTGAGTCAAGGAATGACCTTGCTGCCCCAGGCTGGCTTAGGGACTTGACGGAGATGGGCAGGGAGATGCTGCCCGAGATTTTGTCTCAGGACCATGAAAGAGCCAGGGCCCAGGGAGGCTGCCTCAGGGATGCCAGGGCGCCATGGCACCAGATACTCAGATGGAGGGTGTCTCCTCCCCCAAGCATTTTGGAGGAGATGGCCTATGGCCAAAGTGCTGTATCAAAAAGTGCAGGAGCCAGGTGCAGTGGCACACGCCTGTAATCCCAGAACTCTGGGAGGCTGAGGCAGGAGGACTACAAGTTTAAGCCCAGGCCAAGCAACTGAGCAATTTAGCAAGACCCTGTCTTAAAATTTAAAAAGACTAGCATGTAGCTCAGTGCAAAATCCCTAGGTTCAATCCCCAGTATCACACACACACAAAGAAAAAGGAAGCGGAGGATGTGGGTGAAGCGATGCTGGGAGTAAATGGCACTCTGGTTCAGGGAGGGTAAGAGAGAGGATGCAGTTCAAGAACCTTCTTCGTTTGAACATTAATGTGCGTGCAACCTCAGTGGCACTTGCTGGCAGCTAGTCCTGGGGACAGTTGGGTTCCCCTGAATTACAGCGCCCTTCCCTGCTCAGTGGGGCAGGTGTTCAGAGTCTGCTGTGTGGGCCTCAGTTCACCACAACTCAGTCTCCTCTGCCCGAGGGTGCCTGGCATGGCACCAGGCCTTCTCACAACCAGATGGGCTGGTGTTCTCCAAATGAGGGAATAGAAGCTTCTAAATGGCTGTGGAAACACGTGACTTTCCCTTCCCCTCAGTCAGGCTGGAGTTTCTTCTTGGGAAGGGGCGTTAATGGTGGATTTCTGGCATGCAGCACACTGAAGGGAGAGATGTCACTGGACCTCTTCTCCTCCTGGGGGCATCCACAGTCACAGCTGGGCACCGGCTATGAGGACCCCGCCGTCAGCGCCTCCTCACACCACTTTGGGAACCAAGGATGTGGGGTATTTCACTACCTGCGCAACGCCACCGCCCGCAGAGAGGCCGCTGTACTCCCTGGGTGGTGAGATGCCAAGCCCGCGCCACCAACGGTACCACATCTCAGCCTGACCTAACCTTGACAGCGAGCCAGATAGAGGGTACAGGATCCCAAAGCCCCTCCTCTTTCTCGCAGCCCTCATTCTTTCTGGTCCTCTTAGTGCCACGTTTCTGAGCCTCAGGTCTCCCCTTTGCAAAATGGGGGCCATATAGACAGCCCCTCAAAGGCCTATTGTCTCTCTCCAAGGCCCAGTCAGAGATCAGGTTCCTGTGCCTCCTGCCTATGGTCCCTCTCAGTTTCACATGGAAGTCCACGTCCTCGCCGGGCCACCAGCAGCCACAGGAGACCACACTGCCCAGTGGCCAGGAGCCCACATCCTGGCACCTCAACTTACCAGCTCACTGACCACTTGGGCACGTCACTTGGCCTCTCAGTGCCGCAGTTTCCTCTTGTGCAGGTGGGGACAATAACAAGATCCCACTTAGAGAATTGTTTTGTGGACTCAATGAAACTCAGCCTGGCACCTTGTATTCAGTTGGTGCTCAATAAACATCAGTGTTAGTCCAGCTGAGAAATCCAGAAGATACAGGAAATGGAAAGTGCTCCCCCCACCCAAGGGAGGCCACATCAATCTCGCTTTATTAGGTCGTAAGTGCTTTTAACAAGGCAAACAGCAGAAGGCCGGCAGCCTGCCAGCCAGCGCCAAGAACCCAGTCCAGTTCCCTGAGTCCCGGACATCAAAAACAACAAGGCAGAAGGCCGGACATCAAAGGACTAACAGCAAGTCCAAACATTTTGCTGTGCTCTTATCTTAATTAAAGCAAGTCAGACGCAGAGTTTTTGATGACACAAGTTGAAAAGCCGGGGTCTGGTTTTATTAGCTTTGCTGACACCCATGGAGATGTTTGTGACTTGCCCAAGGTCCCCCAGCACCCTGGGGGCCAGGGATGGGGTCCAAGCCCAGGCCTGAGAAACCACAGCAGGGTTTATTCCACAGCCCTTTCTGGACCTCAGCCTGAGCCACAGGGCTCCAGGGGACAGACCCGGGTCCCTTCATTGATCCCAACACTTACGCGTGTTCACTGAGGCCTCTGTCTCCCAGGCACCAACCTAGGCCCTGGGAACATGGTGGCCCAGGGGAAAAAGATGTTGATAAATTTACATAAAATAATGATTTTATTGCAATAGTGGTAAATGCTATTCCCTAGGTCCCTTCTCTTTGCATTTGGGCTCTGTGACAGCTTGGCCAGCAGATTACAATGAAAGTATCACTGTCGTAATGTCTTAACCTACATCCTTTCTCTGGGGGCGCCCACTTTTGGAACCCAGCTGCCAAGGTAAGAGGGAGCCCCTACTTCCCTGTGCGGAGGGCCATGTGGGGAGAAACCACCTTCCCAGAGCTGGGGAAACATCTTGGGAAGGGAACAGTACCCTGGCTGACACAGGGTAGAGCCGGGATCCGCCGTCCCTGCCCAGCCTGTCCAAATCACAAATTCAGGAGCAAAGCAAAGGATGGTTGATCCCGAGCCATTCAGTCTGAGAGAGGTTTGTTCTGTAAGAGACAACTACAAGACCACATGTCGTCCTCATGGGTTCGAGGAGATCGGACGAAGAGCCCTATTTCAGAGATGAAGAAACTAAGGCTCAGAAAGGGAAAATGGCTTTCTCAAGGTCACACAGGTCATGAGTGACAAAGCAAGGCAAAACGACTCCCGATTTTCTGTTTCTCTCATCCTACCCCATTACTCTCAGCCCAGCAGTGTGACAATAAGAGGATGCTGATGAGCCCTTTCCAATGTGAGAGCAGCAATGGCTGGAGGAGATTTGTGGCAGGTAGAAGGTGGCTGGGGGACAGACCGTGAGCAGGGAGCTGCTGGTGGTATTCCAGGAGCCCTCCTAAGTGCACTGTGCAGATGGGAGTCTGCTGTTCTGCAAGGGGCCTCCCCAGTGGCCTGCTGGGACAAACACAGACTCATCCCCTTTTCCGGGCCTCCTTTTCCCAATCCTGAAGGGGAACGAGGAAACCAGCCCTGTGCCGCTGCAGCCCAGAAGTAACACAGTTCCTTCCCCAGGGCCCCTGTCAGATGCTAGCATTCCACGGGCAAGACAAGACAGAAGGCAGGGGCTCCCGCAGTGAGAGTCACAATGCAGGCAGGAGAGGGCGGACTCCGCGCCCAGCAGCCTGGTGTGTGGTACATCCTCCGTCGCATCTGAGGCTGGGGGAGCTGGAGGAGTGCCAGCTGTGACCCTGCACCTCTTCGTGACCTTCAGCAAGTCACTGTCCTTCCTTGGTTCTCATTCATACAGTGAGAGGGTAGGCTAGCAGATTTGGAATATCCTTACACTGTCCAAAAGTCAGTAACAGACCTACCCAATACAACGGAGACGCTTCTCCATCCCCACCCCCAGGAGCTCACAGAACTGAGCAGCAACTAGGAACCTGTCCCCTGGCTGTTTCTAGATGAGTAGGTGTGCTGTGCCAGGCAAATTTCCCTCCTCCTCCTCTTCCTCCTCCTTCTCCTCGTTCCCCACTGTCATCATTACTATTTATTTGGCTTTCAGATGGGCCACCCAGAGCTCTTTCTAAAGATAAAAATACCATAACTCAAAGCCGTCCCTTCCCCCAGCAGCCCAAGCCCATGTGTGTGCTGGAGGGTCGCACCCGGCGGAGAAGGCTTTGTTCCTTCAGCCTGGCTGGCTCAGGGTCCTATGGAGTGAGAGCCTGCGCTTTAACATCAAGTGTGGAAGGTCCCAATGCCTATGCCAAAGCCGAGGGGGAGCTGTCCCAGCGGCTGGACCCTACCAGCATGGTCAACACTGTTCTTACTCTGTAGGAGCAAATTCACGGAGGCCCGGAGAGAGAAAGGAACCTGTCCAGGTGGTCTAAGTGCTAAGAGGCAGCCACTGCGACTCAGACGTAAGAAGTCTGACTCCAAAAGCCCAATCCTGAATTCTTACCTTCTGCTGCTTCCCAGCGACAACTCCTACTACAGCTACGCACACCACTGAGCACGTATTATGCACTAGGCCTTGGGTTTTACATTTTGTTCTAACAAATACAGCTTCAAAACAAATCCGCCCAAAACTTAACTGTTTAAAACAATGCCAGTTATGTGCAGTGGCATCTTGGTTCTCATTGTCAATTGGTTCCAGGAGGTATAATGAGCACCAAACAAATTATTTGGGCGAAAGGGCAGCGAGTCACAAGGCAATCAACACGTTCTAGCTTGCACATTAAGTACCAAACAAACAACCAGTACTGGGGCAAAATTTTCATGTCAAAATGTGTCAGTTAACAAACTTGATGAGCTTCAAAGAAGACAAGTACCAAGGTGTGACTGTATTTCTCTCATGAATATGCAGTTTGGGCGGGGCCTGAGGGCTGCTTGCCTCTGCCTCCTCTGGGCGCTGGGATGAGCCACACGGCAAGAAGCTGGGCCACAGCCCGGAACCTCCCTCTTCCTGTCTTCCTGCAGGCCAGTGCTTTCCCGAGGCCGCTCCAGCACAGCGCCCTTAGCGTCTCCACTCCTTGCGTAGTGGCCAGGGCCTCTCAGGGCAGGCACAGCAAGGTGCTTCTGACCTAGCTCAGGAAGGAAACAGAGTCAACCCTGTGACATTCTGTCAGTTAGTCCTGAGCACTTAAGCCAAGCCAGATTCAAGGGGAGAGAACTGAGCCCCCAGAACTATCAAAGGATCAGCAACCATCTTAACATCACCACACTTATGTTCCCACTCCAGACTCTTTCCAATAAGCTAGGAGATTCATTTAGCCACTCATATTTATTGAGCACCTACTATACGCAAGGCATTACTGCAGGTCCTAGGAGAATAAGAAATGTGGACATCATCACATCCACTTTACAGATGAGATGGTGGAAATGTAAGGTCTAGGAGTCAACGGAGGGGCACGCTGCTGTCTCTGTGCCTCAGTAGTCTTTTGTAACACCCCCACAAGTCTGGTCCTGTGACCCAGCCTGGACATGGAGGAGGAGATTCACACCCCAGTCAGCAACACTAGGGCCAGGCACCTGCCCAGCACCTAAATCTGCACTTTGGTGACACAGACACATGGGTCCATTGGAAGTGTGGTTGGAAAGCCAGCCCCGGTGGGAGCCGGAGGGAGGGAGAGAGGATGATGGCCCAGCCTGAACCTGTCGCCTTGGCAACCGCAGGAGCTGTCTGGAGCCAGCAGCCTGCCAGGCCTTGGCCCCACAAAGCTGAGAGAGAGGCAGAGGGGGCGGTCCCAGTGGGGCATAAATCAGGGAGTTCTATGCCCCTGACTCAGGGCAGACGATTTATGGAGCTGCAGAGAGCCCACGGGATGCAGCGGGAAGAGACGAGAGGGTCTCCCTGTTCCCACCACCCCTGGGGCCCCTGCTGGGACTCGGGTGCTGGTGTGGGGTGAGCAGGAAGAGGCTTCCAAGCCTGGGAGCCCCCCCAGGCCACCCTCAGTGCTGCTGGAGGCCCTGCCCCCACCAAGCCTGCGTGACCCTCGGTGCCTGCCACACGTGTGTGTCTGGCCGGCTGCAAAAATTTCACAAAACTGTTGCTCTTAACGCCTTGAAATCCACAACTATTTTTCCTATCCTATGCTGTTCTGTTCCTTTTTTAAAATTCTAGTCAAAGCCCCTAAACTAATGTCATATTTCACTAACAGTTGGTGGCCTGCAGTTTGATAAAATACTGAGCCAAAGGAAACCAGATGGGGAAACTGAGGCTCCCTCCCCTCACAACTGGAAGACTTTACATGCATCCGTTGTCTCCTGTATCCTCCCCACAGCCACCTGCCTCTGCCTCCAAGGCCCAAGCTCATTCCCCACTATTACAGCCATCACAGGTGGAACCAGCTTCCTTAGATGGTAATGAACGGCCCATCTCTGCAATCAACCAGGAAAAATCCAATGGCCACCTGCTGGAGTGTTTCAAGGGATCTCAGCATCCCTCGGGGAAGAAGCAGAGTGACGTTTCTGAGTGAATACAGGAAAGCAGGCACCTGATTCTACGTGGGGCTGAGCCACAGGGCTTGGGGGAGAGACTATGCCCCGGAGGGAATTGGAGCTGCAAGCCTGCTTGCACAGACCAGGAGTAAGGATGACATCAGGAAGGCGAGTGAGCTGCTGGGAGCCTGGCACAGACAGCAGCCGGGGTGACCTGGGCGGGGCTTGATGCTGGGCGGCCCGGTACCCAGCCCCTCCCTCCCGGTGCCACCTGCTCAGACCTGCAGGGAGCTTGTGCCCCACCGCTGGGTCCCTGCTCCCTGAATAATGATCGGAGTCCTACCATTACCCCTGTTTCTGCCCCCTTCTTGCCTCTCTGCCCGGGTTGGCTAAGCTGATCAGGGCAGGTGGCGGCATTTCAGACGAACCTACATCCTGGCCCCCCAAGCCTCTCCCTAGCAAGTGACCTGGAGTGAAATCAGTACAACACACAACAACATCCACCTGCAGATCCCTAATAAGGAACGATGTCTGCACGTCAAGTGAAAAAGACAAATAGGTTCCCACGTTTGTTAAAAACAACAACAAACAAAACAAGATCCGAAGCCTGTATTCCTGTTTGCTGTGCACGGAAGAGTTTGGCAGGAAATGCCCCAAACGGAAGAGGCCGTGATTTTCGTTTCATACTCCAACTACTCCTAAATTACCTGAAAAGCTTTAAACCTGAAAAATTTTAAACTTGTATTAATTTCATTACCAATACATGACATTAGAAAACCTGCTGCTCTTACTCCCCATTCTTTTTTTTTTTATTTTTACCAAGAACATGTATTGGTACATTGTATACATAATGATCATAATCAACATGGTTGTTTTGTACCTGTACATGATACATCTTGTTTTTTTTTTTTTTTCCTCATTCTTGTTTTGAGAATCAAAAGAGGAAATCGGGAGAAGGCCCAGCCCGCCCTGCTCTCCCCTCTTCCCAGCCCTCCCCCTGCAGGGGCTCCTTCATTCTCAGTCTGTTTGTTTCTTAATCCCGGTGACTTAAAGTTGTCTCAAGATAGAACAGTCTACTGCAATCAACTGGACCCCTGAGGTCTTTGCCCACCGTGGGGACTACTGGCTGGCCACTGTCACCCTGCACGGGTGAATAGGTGAGGTGGGGGACTTCCAAGCACTGAGGCCCTGTGCGTCACACATCAGGCACAAGGTAGCCTGTAAACTCTGCATCAAGACCAGGAGGTGGACACAGTCATGGCCACTTTAGAGCACAGGCAAGTGAGGTTCTGAGCTGAATGCCTTGTCCAAGGTCCAAGGACCTGTGAGGAGCAGGGACAGGGGACCCAGGTCCCCCTTCCTGACCCCCGGGCCAGGAGCCTCTCAGGGACTTCCCATGGGTCTGGAAGTGCAGGGCAGCACTCTGAACAGAAGTGTGCAGTTGGGGGAGGGAAAGCAGCTCCCGACAGCCTCCTGCACACCCAGCCAGTTAGCACCTCCTGCTGTCCCCTCTAGGTCCCCCACTGGTAGTTCCCTTGGCATGGACGCTGTGTGGATTTTCTCAACATTCAGGTCTCCATCCAGAGGCTACTTCCTCCCGATGTGACTATTAGGGAAAAACAAGCACCACCCTCATGTCCTCCAGGATCTGGCTGACCTCCTATTGCTGTGTGTCCCCTTCTTACTCCACTGGGCATTAGGCTGCCTCTGGGTCCACTAAGTTGTCATCTGTCTCCCTCTTGGAGTGTTGGTCCAAAAGGCAGGGCCTGGACTTCAAAGCTATAGCCCATGTACTTAGAATTGGGCCTCATATACAGTAGGTGCTCACTAAAGACCTGGCAGACACAGTTGGTGCCCCCACTCACCCTCTCTCAGCACCCCTTTCCTGTGCCCCTACTACCCCCAGCATTTCCAAGTGCTAGCACCTACCATTCTCGCCTGGGGATTTTCTGGCACCTGAGCCTGCCCAGTCCACAGGAGGCCCAGGCCTACAACACTGGGGGCCGTGCTCCCCAGAAGTCTCCTTCAGGCAAGGACAGAGTGGAGCTGGTAGAAGAATACCTTGGTCTCTTCCACAGGCTGGGGTAGCTCTAAAGCTCCCTGAGCTCCACAGAGGGACCAAGCCTCAGTTTCCCCACTGCAGAAACTGCTGGATAGACACACTGTCTTATTTTTTATTGACTTATCCCTTCTCTGTTATTCTCCTAAGGCTGCCACAGCAAATCACCACTAACTAGGGGGCTTAAAGAGTAAGAGAGAGTACAAAGAAATGTACACTCTCTTAGTTCAGGAGGCTGGAAGTCCAAAATCAAAATGGTGGCAGGATTGGTTTCTTCTTGGGGAGCAGAGGGAAGATCTTCCAGGCCTTTCTCCCAGCTTCCGGTAGTTGCTGGCCTCCTTGCTTGTGTCAGCACAGCTCCGGTCTCATCTCCTTGTGTATGTCTCTAGGTCTTTGCATGGCCATCTTACCTCAAGTACATCTATGTGTTCAATTCTCTCATTTTATAGATACCAGTCACTGGATTAGGACCCACCCCAATCTACTACGGCCTATCTGAATTTGATTACATCTGCAAAGACTCTCTCCCAGTGTGGCCACGTTCACAGGTACTTGGCTTAGGAGTTGAACTTATCTTCAGGGCGACACATAACTCAATTCTCCATATTCTTCCTGTCTCAATCTCTTTTTCCCATGGTTCTTCCTGGGGTCACCTTCCAAAGAACTTCATTCAAATCCTTGTCTCAGATCTATTTCTGGGAAAGCCCAGCCTAAGGCAAAACAGTTGTTGAATGAATGAAGGTTTGACAGAGGAAGAAGTTGAGATACAGAGGGGTGACAGCCCTTGTTCAGGGTCCTCGGTGACACTGTGCACAGTCAGATCTGGGATTTAAAACAAAGTTCCCAAGAAGAGTCCCTGGAGAGTTGTCCCTCAGGCGTGGTTGCTTTGAATGATAGTGATCTCCAGGTCCCTGGAAGGCTGCAACCAGAGACTGACGAGGAATGTGCTAACGGGGATCCCCGCGCAAGCCTGAGAGTCCGTTTGGTCTGAGTGACCTCAAAGCCCTGGCATCTGAGTCTACATTTTACAAGCATGTGGTAAAATATCCAGACCTCAAGGTCAGTGAGCACATTGACCTTCCCCTGACCTCTCCAGAGCCTGGAAGCAAAGCCAAGTTTCTCCAGAATCAGCTTTAATTTGATGTCTGTGCTCGTTTATTAAAGGGACACAAAAGAGGGAAAACCACTTGAATGGTCCCCCAGGCCGATTGGCTATAAATGTCTCCATAGCAGGCCCAGCCCGGGCTCCTGTGCCCAGCAATTACGGCGGCCATCGGACCCGCCCAGACGACCAGCCCGACCTCCTGGCCCAGGCAGTCACAGCCAGCAAAAGTCCCTCTTGAGGGGCAGGCTGAGGACCTCCCCCCACCACGGGGACGCCCAGCAACTCCCCAGACCGGCTGACTCGTCCTGCACTAGGGCAGCACGCCTGCGCAGAACAAGGACCCGACCTACCGGCAGGCTGGGAGAGCCCCCAGCAGGGGGGCGGGCTCTCTTGCAAAGCCCCGCCCAACCCTTCCGCTTCCGGTTCGCAGGCGGAAGGGGCGGGGACAAGGCCACACCCTTGCTTTCTACCTCAAAACTTAACAGGAGCAGCAGTTCCGAGCAAGGATTTTGGTTGGAACCCCAGTTTCTACACTTACAAGTTGTGTGACTTTAGACAAGTTGTCGAGCCTCTCTGAGTTTGTAAGTCCTCATTTGTTAGTGCGGGTAATAATAACGGGACTTACTTCTTAGGGCTGCCGTGACTCTCAAATTTAGTTAACCGGTGAAAATCCCATGGCACAGTGCCTGCCTCTTCCTAGCACTCAGTAATGGCCAGGCTCCTGCCTGTTGAGTACTCCCCTGTGTACGCTGGCACCATGCAATGTTCTTCACATGTATTATCTTATTTGATCCTCTTAAGGACCTAGTGGAGTAGGTATTATTATTATTATTATTCCCATTTTGCTGAGGACAAAACAGATTTCGAGCAGAGAGCCTTCCCACTGTCTCTAGGAAAAGGGTGCAGGTGGGATTTGAACCCTGCCTTCTCTGGCCACAGGACTTGGAGTCTTGCTGGATTCTGGACAGTCCTTGAATTCAAAAGAAAGTTCTATGTACCATTTCGCATTCATTTCTCTGGTCTCCTCCAGAAATTAGGATTTTCAACCGTGGCTTCCAGACCACCATCTTTCCAAGCCCAGCTCAGATGCCTGTGCTTCATGACCGACTGTAGACAGACATGGCGCAGGGTGCCAAGGAGGCGCGGGCCTCTCCGAGCAGCAGAGTGGAGCAGACGCCTGTACTTTTTGACTTCAGAGCAGGAGGTACTTGGTAGGTCTGCAGAAAATGCAAACTGTTTTCCCTCTCTCATCCTAGGGCTCAGTGGTGAAAACCAAAATCTTCCCAGTAGCTGAACTTGGCCTGCCTCAACCTTGACCTCATTTTCTGCTACTCATCTCGGTGCTCATTCTGCTCCTGACACCCTGGGCTCCTTGCTGCTTCCATGTTCCCCAAGCCCGTTCCCACCTCAGGACCTTCACACGTACCCTTTTGTCTGGAAGTCTCTTCTTCATGAACCCAACTTGCCTTCCTTCTTCAGTTTCTTTAGGTTTCTGCCCTAAAGTCACATTATCATGTAGGCTTTCCTTGACCCCTTGACTTAAAATTATAACCCCGCTCTCACCCAACACCCCCAACCCTGCTTCTCTTTACTTCATAGTACTTCATATGCTGTGTTAAATATTTAAATTGTATATTAAGATTTGTTTCCCCATCCACCACTCTGCTCCCAAGAACAGGAGCTCTAACAGGTCAGGAATTTTCACATCTTTTGTTGACTGGAGTATTTTTTGAGCTTTGAACAGTTTACAACATATAGTTGGTTCTCGAAAATGCTTATTGCAAGGCATGGTAGTGCACACCTATAATCCTGGCACTCTGGGAGGCAGAAGCAAGAAGATCATAAGTTTGAACTCAGCCTGGGGAATTTAGTGAATTAATGAGATCCCGTCTCGAATTTTTAAAATTTAACAAGGGCTGGGATGTAACTCAGTGCAAGGGCCTTGGGTTCAATCCCTAGTTCAAAACAAAACAAAAGGTCTGTTGAATGAATGTATCTCTAAGGTTCTAAAAATACTTTGTAAATAATAGGTCATAGTTGGTGGACAGTGAATGGCCAGTAAATGTATGTAGTTTATCAAACCAGCTTTATTGAGCTACATGTTTGTGGAGTTTGATGAGTGCTGACCTGTGCAGGCACCTGTGTAGCCAATGCTACAAACAGAAGTGGTCCTTTGTAGTTTGTCCTTCCCCCGACTCACCCTCTTCCCCGGGCAACTGCTGATCTGTCTTCTTTCACTAAATATTCATTTGTGTTTTCTAGAATTTTAAATAAATATAACCATATAGTACATAATACTGGCTTTTTTTACTCAGCATGATCATATTGAGACTTATCCATGTTGTCTCATATATCTGAATTTGTTTTCGTTGCCAAATGGTACCCCTCTCTAAGATGATGTACCATAGTTCATAAGTTCACCAGCTGATGGAAATCTGGCTGCTTCCAGTTTGTGGCTATTGTAGAGGAACGTATGTGTGCTAGTCTTGGTATGGATGTATGGGACATACTCTCTTCTCTCTGGGATAAATACCTAGAGAAAAATGGTTTGATTATGTGGTAGGTATATGTTTAACTTTGTTAGAAATTGCCAAACTGTTTCCCAAAGTGGATGTACCATTTTACACACTCACCAGCAGTGTATGGGAGTCAATAGCTCTTGACCTTACCAACTCCTGAAATGGTCTGTCTTATAGATTTTAGCCATTCCAATTGATGCACAGTGATTACTTGTTGAAACTTAATTTGCATTTTTCTAATGACTAGTAGCAATGAATTGAGTATTTTTCACATGCTTATTTATCATCCATATACGTATATGTGTTGGTGAAGTGATTGTTCAAATCTTTTGTCCATTTAAAAAATTGGGTTATGTATTTCCTTATTAATGGTTTTGAGTGTTCTTTATATATGTTAGCTATAAGTCCTTCAGCAGATAAAAGGTTTGCAAAGATTTTCTTCTAGTCTATGGCTTGTTTTCACTTTCTTAACACAAATTTGTTATTTTAATGATGTCAAATTTATCTGTTTCTTCTTTAGTGAATTGTGTTTTTGCTGTCATGTTCAAGAAATATTTGACTAACCTAAGGTTACAAAAAATGTCCCTTATGTTTTATTCTAGCCTGTTATAGCTTTAGATTTTAACATTTAGATCTAGAATCTAAGATGGACTCTCACTTATGATCTCAGCAACTCAGGAGTCTTAGATAGGAGAACCACAAGTTTGAAGCCACCCTGGGCAATTTAGCAAAATCCTGTCTCAAAATTTTCAAAGAGTTGGGGCTATATTTCAGAGGCAGAATGCTGAGTTAGCATAGACAAGACAAAATCTTGGGTTCAATCTCCAGCACAAAACAGAAGCAAAACAACAACAAAAAATAACATGAAAACTGAAAATAAATAATAGAAATTATAGATTATAAGTCTATAATCTATTTTAATTTAATTTTTAAAATATGGCATGAGGTATAGGTGGCAGTTCTCTGCTTTTCTTCTTTCCTTTCCTTCACATGTGAATATTCAGTTATTCTAGCACCAGTCAATGAAAAGACTATATTTTCTCCACTGTATTACCTTTGCACCTTTGTCAAAAATCAGTTGTCCATATCCATAAGGGTCTATTTCTGTGTTTACTTTTCTTTTTGTTGTTCGTTTGTTTTGTTTGTTTTTAGACAGGGTCTCACGATGTAGCCCAGGATGCCCTCAAACTCACAGCAATCTTCCTGCCTTAGCCTCCAGAATGCTGGGATTACAGGTGTGTGTTTTCCTTTCTATCCCATTAATCTGACTGTCTATCTTTATGACCATACCATGCAGCATTGATTCCTGGAGCTTTAAAAGTCTTGAAAGTAGATGGTGTTAAATTCTCTTACTTTTTTCTTGTGTGGCATTGCTTGGACTATTATATTTTGATTGGGATGTCATTGATTCCATAAATCAACTTGGGAAGAATTAGCATCTTAACAATATTTAGTCTTCTAATCCATGGACATAGTATATCTCTCCATTTATTTAGGTTTTTCTTAACTTCTTTCAGACATGATTTGTGGTGAATAGTCTTTGAATACCATTTTTTAGTGTTTCATTTTTTCAGTGTGTCTCGATGCTGGTGGAAATATTTTTTGTTTCATTTTCTACCTTGATCATTGCTAATATACAGAAATATATTGATTTTTGTATATTGATCTTGTATCCTGAAATCTTGCTAAATTCAGTGATTAGTTCTAGTGCTCATTGACTTTTCTACACACAAGATCATGTCATCGCAGAAGCTTTACTTGTTTTATTCCAATCTAGATGCCTTTTATTTCTTAATTTTCCCTTACTGTGTTGGCTAGAACTCCAGTATGGTGTTGAAGAGAAGCAGTGAAAGCAGACGTCCTTGTCTTGGTCAGGATTCTAGGGAGAAGACATTCAATCTTTCACTAATAAGCATGATGTTAGTTTCATTACACTTTTTTGTATGTGCCCTTTATCACATTGAGGAAGTTCCCCTCACTTCTGAGTTTGCTGAAAGTTTTCATACGGAAGGGATGCTGAAACTTGTCAAATGCTTTTTCTGCACCTATAGGATGACCACGAAATTCTTCTTTTGTTAATATGGTGAGTTATATTAAATTTCAAGTAATAAATAAACCTGGCATTCTCAGGATAAACTGTACTTGCTTTTACACATTCTTGATTCGATTTGATAAAATTCCGTTAAGAATTTTTGTATCTGTGTTCACAAAGGTTTTTAGCTGTGGTTTTCTTTTCTTGTAATGTCATTTTATGGTTCCAGCATAAGGGTGGGATTGATCTCCTAGCATTAGCAGGGAATTATTATCCCCCACTTCAGTTTTCTGGAATATTATCAGTTTTGTGCAGAACTGATAATATTCTTCCTTCAAGGCTTGGCTGAATTCACCAGTGAAGCCTGAAATTTTCTTTATGAGAAGGCTTACAGGTATAATTCAGTTTATTATATGTATGTGTGTGTGTGTCTGTCTGTCTGTCTGTCTGTCTGTCTGTCTGTTTCTTCTTTTTCTTTTTGAGTGACCTTTGATAGCTTGTGTCTTTCAAGGAATTTGGCTATTTTATCAAAGTCATTGAATTTATTGGCACAGAGTTACTCATATCATTCCCTTATTGTCCTTTTAATAGCCATAGAATTTGTAGTGATATCTCCTCTCATTCCTGATGTTGATCATTTGTGTCTTCTCTCTTACCTGACCACTATGACAAGAGATTTACAAACTTTATTGATCTTCTTAATAACCAGCTTTTGGTTTTATCGATTTTTCTCTTATTTGTCTGTTTTTATTTCATTCATTTCTTCTGTTATTTTCTCATTTCCTTTCTTCTGCTTACTTTGGTTTTAATTTACACTTTTTCTAGTTTTCCTAGGTGGAAGCAGAGGTCAACTCAGAATGTTTTTCCTTTTTTTTAAATGTACAGATATAACGACTATTGTATTGGCATCCCAAATGTGTTGTGTGTTCACTTTTGGCCAGATAAAATATTTTATAATTTCCACTTTAATTTCTTGCTTCACTTTTGGATTGTTGAGAAGTATATTTCATGTCCAAACATTTTGGGAATTTTCCAGAAGTCTTTCTTTTACTGATTTTCAATTTCATTCCACTGTGGTCAGTGGAAATACTTTGTATGAATCCTTTCAAATTTATTGAGACTTCTTCGATGGCCCAGAATATAGTCTGTCTTTCAACTACTCTACACACACTTAAAAAGGACATGTATTATCCGGTTTGGGCTTGAGTGATTTGTGTCAATTAGATCAAGTTGGCTGATAATGCTGCTCAGCTCTTTTACATCCTTATTGATTTTCTTTCCACTTCTACCAATTATTGAAAGAGGAGTATTGAAATCTCTTTTTATAATTGTATGTTTGTCTATTTCTCCCTGCAGTTTTATCAGTTCTCATTTCTTCTATTTCAAACCTTTTTTATTATTGGGTGAATAAATATTTAAATTTGTTATGAGGTATGATCAAAATATGTAGTGGGTGTTTACATTTTAAAAATTTATTACGGTAAATGACAAATTGCCATTAATCCCCCTCAAATACTCTCCCCTGTTTCGAACACACTTATCCCATCTTTCTTGCCACTTTCTGAAGCAGTTCTGGACGTCCTGTTTCGTGTCTTTAGTAAGTGTGATCAAAAACATGCTGCATGCTGCTGCTGTGTGCCATTCAGTAGAAAAGCATGCTCGTAAAAACACTGTAAGGCGGCCTCATTCATCTTGTTCACTGATCTGGCACTGTGTGACTTCCATCTCCTCCCAAAGTGAAAATGACCACAAAAGATAGACATTTCAAGTCAATTCAGGACACTGAGGCAGCCATGGTGACACACTAAAGACATGAAAGATAACTTCCAGAATAGCTTCAAAAAGTGGCAAGAATGATGGGATAAGTGTGTGTGTGAAGCAAGGAGAGATAATTTAAGGAGGATTACTGGCAGTGTGTCTTTTACTGTAAAAATTTAAACATTTACTATATTTTTCAGTCACACTTCATTTGTCCTCTTAATGAATTGACTCCTTTATTATTATAAAGTGACTTTCTTTATTGCTGGTCAAATTCTTTGCTTTGAAATACATTTCATCTGACATAACATAGCCACTCCTGCTATCATTTGATTACTGTTAGTGTGGTATAACTTTTTCTATAATTTTACTGTTCATCTATTTGTGTCTTCACATTTAAAGTAGGTTTCTCCTAGATAGTATATGGTTGGGTCTTGCTTTTTGTTCAATCTAACAATTGTGTCTTTTAATTGAGATATTTGTATCCTTTGTATATAATGTGATTATTAATATGGTTGGATTTAACTCTTATCATCTTACCATTTGTTTTCTAGTTGCCCCATCTATTCTTTGTTCTCTTTCTCCTCTATATCTGCCCTCTTTTTAGACTAATTAGTTTCACTTTATTGTTGTTTCTTTAATAGCGAAATCTTTTTGTTTTGTTGTTTGTGGTGGCATTAAGGTTCCATATATACATATTTAACTTGCCATCCTACCTTCAAACAATATTATATCATTTCATGTATAGTGTAGGAACTCCAAAATAGTATACTTTCATTTCTTATCTCTCAGCTATGTGCTATTGTTTTCAAGCATCTTAGCTGTACATAGACTATAAATTCTTTATTACTTTATTATTGGCTTTGTTTAGTCAATTATATTTTTAAAAATATTTTAATTAACAACCAATACTATTTATGGGATACAGTGTGAGATACATATATGTGTGCGTGCATATGTGTGTGTGTGTGTGTGTGTGTGTGTGTATGGAATGATTAAGTCAAGCTAAATCATGTATTTATCATCTCACTCTTTGTGATGTGACCATAAATCTATTCTCTTAGAAATTTTCAAATATATAATACAGTATATTGTTATTAACTCTAGTCCATGAAGGGCAATGGCTTTCCAAAGTTAATTCCTCTACTCTGGCTGAAACTTTCTCCAGCTGGACCAGTGTCTCCCCATTCCTCACTCTTCTGCCCTACTTCCTAGTAATCACCATTCAACTCTGCTTCTGCTGGGTCAGATTTTTTTTTTTTTATTTCACGTGTTTGTGAGGGCCATGTAGTATTTGTCATTCTGTGCCTGACTTATTTCTCTTAGTGCAGTGTCCTCAAGATTAATCCATATTGTTAGACTTAATAGGATTTCCTGTAATAGTATGAATAGCCAAACAGTATTGTACACACTGTGTTTATATACCGCATTTTTCCCCTTATCCATTTATCATTGACAGATGCTAAGATTTAGTTCATATCTTGGCTGTAATATTGTGAATTGTGAATAATGTTGTAATGAAAATGAAAATGTAATTTGAATTCCTTTGGATATATTCCCAGAAGTGGAATTTCCAGGTCATATGGTAGTTTTCTATTTAGGTTTTTTAATAACCTCCATACTGTTTTCTATTATGGGTATACATATTTATATTCCCATCAACAATATATAGGGGTACCTTTTTCTCTACATCCTTGCCAGGCCTTACTGTTGTTCACCTTTTTGATGGCATCTATCCTAACAGGTGTGACTACTCAGTTATCTTTTAAAGATACTTAAATAATTTTTTAAAATCTTGTATTTTTAATCTTTGGAGTTATTATTTCCAGGGCTCTTCATTCCTTTGTATAATCCCATATTTGATCTGATATTATTTTTCTTCTGCTTAAAGAACTTCTTTTTAACACTTCTTGCTGTGTGAATCTTCTGATAGTGAACTATTTTAGTTTTTTATGTTTGAAATGCCTATATTTCACCTTCATTTTTTTTTCACCTTCATTTTTTAAAGATTTTTTTTCCTAGGCATGGATTTCTAGTCTGATTCCATAATTTGGCTATTGTGAATAATACAGTGGTAAATGTGGGTGTGTAGGTAATTCTACAATATGCCGACTTGACTCCTTTGGTGATCTACTGAGGAGTGGTATAGTGGAGTCATATGGTAGTTCTGCTTTTACAGTTTCAAGGAGCCTCTATACTGATTTCTATAGTGGCCGTAGTAGTTTACATTCCCACCAGCAATGTAGAAGGGTTTCTTTTCCCCTGCATGCTCACCAGCATTTGTTGTTTTTTATATTCTTCATGACAGCCATTCTGACCAGGGTGAGATGCAATCTCAATGTAGTTTTGATTTGCATTTCCCAAATGGCTAAGATGTTGAGTATTTTCTTATGTAATTATTGACCACCTGCTCTCTTTCTTTTGAGATGCATCTGTTTAGCTTTTGCTCATTTATTGATTCAATTCCTGTCCTTTTGGTGTTAATATTTTAGTCCATTATATATTCTGGATGTTAGTCCTCTGTCAGATGAATAGCTGACAAAGGCTTTCTCCCATTCTGTAGGTTGTCTCTTCACTGTTGATTATTTCCTTTGCTCCACAAGGGCTTTTTAATTCAATATAATCCCGTTTGTCTTGTTGCTATTATTTAGTGAGCTATTGAGTCATGTTCAGGAAATTGTTGCTTATGCCAAAATGTCAAAGTGTTTCCCTGTGTTTTCCTGTAGCAGTTTCAAAGTTTCCAGTCTCACATTGAGGTCTTTGACTCATTTTGGGTTGATTTTTGTGCCGGGAAGAGGTCAGAATCTAGTTTTAAACTTCTACAGGTAGATGTCCAGTTTTTCCCGGCACCATTTGTAAAAGAGGCTGTCTTTTCTACAACATATGTTTTTGGCTCCTTTATAGAGGATGAGATGGCGTAGACGCATGCATTTATTCCTCAGTTCTCTTCTGGGAGTCTACGTGTCTCTCTTTATGCCAATGCTGTGCTGTTTTTGTTACAATAAATCTATAGTATATTTTTTATTTGGGTATTGTGCCGCCCTCAGCATTTGAACTCAGTACTCTTAACATACCATGTCAGTATGGATGATATTTATTTTTAGTGTTTTGAGGGGCTTTATTTTGTTTGCTTGTTTTTAGCTAAGAGACCAAGTTGCCCGTGCTGGGCTAGACCCTCCTACCCTTCTGACTCGGCCTCCCAGGGCAGTTAGTTCTCTTTGGTCTTCTCATGTGTGTGGTGTTTTAATGCATCACCACACTTAAATGTACTAATTTTAATCAGATTCTTTAAAGCATAAGTGGTCAGAAAAAAAAAGCAAAGATCACCATTAGAGGAGGGAATTTTTAATGTCCAAAGCTTTGCCTTTCCCCCTTTCTTCCGTTCTTCTCTCTCTTCTCCTCTCACTGTCTCCAGTCTTCCCTGCCCTAGTCCCACCTCGGGTAAAATCCAGAAAGACTTGGACTCAAATCCTGGCTCAACTGGTGGCTGACTGTGGCTAAGGAGATTTCTTAGCCTCTCTGAACCTCACTTTCTTCACCTGGAAAAAGACAGGCGAAGGTGCAGTTTACCTAAGAGATCGGTCATGAGGATTGATGAGGTTATGCCTCAAAGGCCCAGCATGTGGGATGGACTTCCTGGATCTAGAATTCTAGATGAACAGGTTTGGGTTTGATAAGCATGTATCAAGTACATATTCTGTGGGGTCCCTCTGCCAGGTGCTGGAGATGAAGAAAGGAGTTGGATAAAACATACAGGTTAGCCTGAAGCATTGTAGATCTGTTTACCAAAGTGTGAATAAAGTTACCAAAGGGCAGGTTTTCCCGTGACTTCTCCATCACTGGAGAGGCAGAAGCAGAGAGTGTGGGTACCCTTTGCTGGGTTTTGCTGTCTGGTGTCCGTGCAGACAGGCTGGGTGAGAGCAGTATCTCCGAACTTCAGGGCAAGTTGCCTCCGCTCCCAGCTGGTGAGGGCGGCAGAGTGCGAGATTGAGCCTCGCCAACAGGGACATCACATCCCAGGCTCTTCTAAGGCATGAGATCAGGCCTCGTGGCTGCTAGAAGACACCTGACCTCTGTCTGATACTGAGATGAGGTCACCGTGGAGGGAACAGAGCTGAGAGATGTTCACAGATCCAGCTTTGATAACATGTCTGGAGCTGCTGGGTCCAGCCATACCTGAAACCAGACTCTCCTTGGACTTTGAAGTGACAAAAACCAATAACATTTCTCTTTATTTTTCATCTAAATAAGCTGGACTTGTGTGTGTGTGTGTGTGTGTGTGTGTGTGTGTGTGTGCGCGCGCGCGCGCTGTTGCTTGTGGCCAGAAGACATAATGAAGATGCTGAGAGGCTCAGTAAATGTTTGGTGGGGTGGAGGGAGAGGAGCTAGATGACCTTCAGATGCCCTTCTGGTGAGAGAGGGGCTCTGACTTGAGCATTGAAGGGGCTGAATTGTTGGTTGTTTGAGGGACAGCAGTGTGGTGCCCTGCATTCCTCTGATTCCAGTTTCCATCCCGGAGCGCTTCCTGGTGCCTGTAAATGGCCCTGTGTGTGAGAGCCTGCGGGGGCTTCAGAACATCCTGGAACGGGAGCAGACCGGAAACCGGCTCCCTCCTTCCCCTCGCTGCCTCTCTCACCCGGCCGGGCTGCTGGGGGCAGCTGCAGAGCCTCTGTTTGGAGGATACAGAAAACATTTCAAACTTTCTCTCCCTCTTTTGAGTTTGGCGAGGGCACTTGCTAGGTCCCTTTTTCCAAGTTTGGGGGCTCGGTGAGTGACACCCCACAGTGAAGTTCTCAGGAGTAGCCTTGGAAGCTAAGTTTCTCTCTGACCTTGCCGTGCCCTCCCGTCTCCCGCTCATCTTTCTCCCCCACGCAGGATGAGAAACTAGAATTCTTCTTCCCCACAGTAGGTCATAGAAACCAGAACCCCTTTTCCCCAAAACCAGCTAAAGGTCTTACTCTGATGGCTCCACCTTTTTTCTGTACGAGTTGCCCATGAGCTGGTATGGTGGCACACACCTGTCATCTCAGCACTCTGGGAGGCTGAGGCAGGAGGGTTGCAAGTTTTGAGTCCAGCCTGGGCAACTTCGTGACTTAGTGAGACTCTGTCTTGCAATAAAAAAAGGAGCTAGGGATATAGCTTAGTGTGGAAACCCTGGATCCCATCCCCAGTACAAAAAAAAAAAAAAAAAGAAAGAAAGAAAAGAATTATCCAATCGCATTTTTATACAGCTATCCCACTTCACTGAATCTGA
This sequence comes from Hystrix cristata, assembly GCA_004026905.1. Taxonomy (NCBI): domain Eukaryota; kingdom Metazoa; phylum Chordata; class Mammalia; order Rodentia; family Hystricidae; genus Hystrix; species Hystrix cristata. The sequence continues at coordinate 56,777 of PVJO010003050.1, forward strand.
GCATAGAAATGGGTTCCCTTGGGCCTTTGGGGCTGCACCTGAAGGCTCCTGTGTCGTGTAAAACTGTGATCATTAGCAGGTCACCTGAGAAGGGCTCCCCTTCCACAGTCCTGAGGTCATGGCCAGGTCTGTTCTGTCTTTACAGCTCCACACTCCTGACTCCAGATGTGTGGGCTTTCTCCTTGCCTGCAACCCAGTCTCCACACTTCCAGACTCTATGTAAGTCCAGTGACTCCATTTAACTCCAATACCCACTCCTCGGAAGTGACGTGAGTCTCTCAGGCCACAGCTCAGTCCCCTGAGACTGTCCCCACCTCAGACACCAACCCAGGACCCAGGCTCCCCATGCTTATGAACAACTGTGTATACATTGGATGTCCCCATGACCCCCGCTTTGACTTCTACTATTTGCTAGAGCAACTCACAGAACTGAGGAGAGCACTTTGTTTATTATTCCTGGCTTAGAATAAAGGACACGACTTAAGCACAGTGTAAGGAAAGAGATGCACAGGGCAGCATATGAGGAGGGTGACGCATGGCCTGCACAACCTCCTGGACGCCACCCTCCCAGCACCTCCATCGGGTTACCACCCAGATCTCAGACCTGTCACTTTAGGGTCCTGGGGAGGCCCTGTGATTCAAACACAACTGGTTCAACCACTGGCCACTGGCGAAGGGAGTGACCTACAGCCGAGCGCCGGGCTGAGGCTGAGTTCAGTCCAGCCTCCTCCTGGTCATGGCCGGGTCTTTCTGGCAACCAGTGTCGGCCCTGAAGCTGCAGGAGACCCAGCTGCGGTCATCTCCTTAGCATAGGAAAAGACCAGGTGCATGCATGCGTGTGTGTGTGTGTGTGTGTGTGTGTGTGTGTGTGTGTGTGTTTATGACATCGCCGCATCACAGCAGGGCTCAGTCCCCAGCAGCGTCCTTCTCGCTGAGGGTCAGGGGCCACCCTCAGGTCCTCGCCATACAGGCCTCTCCATGGGCCACTCTAGATGCTGCAGCAAAGCTAGCAAGGGGCCACTAGCAGGAACGAAGTTGTCATCTTCTGTAATGTAACCCAGAGGTGACAGCCCATGACCTGACACAGGTCACAGGGCCTGTTCCACCCAGGGGACGGGATGACACAGGCATGATGACAGGAGGCCATGGGGCCTCTGAGGACTCACCCACCCCAGAAATGTGTCATCGTGTCATCAGGCATGGCAGTTGGTGGTGTGAGGGGTCCAAGGACGCAGTCATCACAGTCATTGCTGCCATGTACTGAGCACCTGCTACATGCCTGACAGGCCTTAAGTATTTTGCAAGATTTAAGAAAGTTCTTGCAAGAAAGTTCTTGCAAACTTTCTTGCAATGAAGCTTTCTTATAGTGAAACTTTGCAGGAAAGTTTCATTGAACTTTCACAAGCATTTGAGAGAGACTCGTGAGTAGAAGAAGCCCTTTGAGGCTCAGAGAGGCGAAGTGACTTGCCCGAGGTCACACAGCAGAGTCGCGGCCAAGCTCAGGCTACCTCACATCAAAGTCCTGGCTCCAGAGTCTTGCGGTATCCCATCTATGTCAGCCTGTAGAAAAAGATTCAAATCAATGGCTGCTCTCTGAAAATAAAAATCAAGGTCAGTCCCTGTCACACGGAGAGAAGATGAAAGAATTGGGTGTGTTTGATGGGAGAGGAAAAGGAACAAGAGGTCACGGTCACTGACTTGGGAGCTCAGAATCATCAGCGGAGGAGATGAAGGCGCACCGTTTCTTGGGGGCTCGAGGGTAGCGGTGAGGGGCCCATCTGAGGGGCCAGGGGACACGAGGGAACCACACAGGGTCAGCGGCCTTCCTTGACCTGGAGGAGAGGGCAAGCCGGTCTCCACAGCTGAGCAAATATGCCCCTTCCCCTTGCTGGCCAGAGTCTGCCTCTCCTCCAGCCAGTGTGGTGAGCAGCGAGCGGCCCACAGCCAGGGGCGGAGGTCAGCTGGGCCACCTGCCCAGAGGGTACCAGAGTGGGGACTGCGAATGTCCACCTCCCTCTGAGCCCCGCCCCCGATGACAGCGATGCCTCCAGGTCCCCCTCCAGCCCATTCTCCAGGTGGCAGCTGGGATGTCTCTCTGCAGTGTAAAGCTAACCAGGTCATTCCCCTGTTCAGACACGCCACAGCTCCCTGCTGCACTCAGGACAAATGTAACTCACCTGCAAGGCCCTACATGCTGCCGAACTGCTCCCTCCAGCGTCTCACGCCACTGTTAGGGCTTCTGGGATAAAATGCTGCCCGCTGGCTCATTCTATCTGAGCTACTCCTTCACCAGGCGCACTCCTATACATCCTTCAAGACCCAGTCAAACTGCACCTCCTCTGAGAAGACTTTCTGACTCCTTTGGCTGGAGTTGTCCTTTCTTCTGGGCCACACTGAATCCAGGGCTGACGACACACTTACGCAGCACTCACTCCAGTCAGGCCCCGTGCTCCATGCTTTCTACCTGTGGTGCCCGCTAGCTTTTCATCATCCCTGTTTCTCAGGTGAAGAGACAGGGACAGAGAGATCAAGTACTTTGCCGTGGGACACACAGCCAGTGAATGGCAAGCAGCAGGCCAGAAGCCGCCTTTGACTGACTCCAGAATCGGTGCCTTTCACTGCTCACTTGTCTCTGTGCGTAGAGCAATTCCTGCGTGTGGTACCAACGCATAGTAACAAAGAGGAAGGTTCTACTTCACACCCTGCCCCAAAATATCCCCCAGGAATATTTTTGGAAGTGTTGAGAGCAAAAGCACAGACCCCAGGGCTCACATCCTGTCCCCCACTTACCAGCCAGTTAGCAGCTCTGTGCCTCAGTCTCCCCATCTATAAAATGGGGATGACGGCAACAGTGCCTCCCTGTCAGGGCTGTAAGGACTCTGTGATAGAAGCCCAGAGCGGCTGGCATCAACTCTCCCTGTACTGGCCACTCTTCCTCTCTCTCTCTGCCAGACTTCTCATTCGGGCCACCTGCCCGATTCCGTGGAACCTTCTATCTCTAGTCTTTTGTATCGCGCCACCGAGTTTCCTGCAAGTCATCACTTTGGGAGATTTTCAGATAATACACCGATTTCCTTTTCTCTGGGGCCCATTGCTGGAGAAGCACCGGGCTCTTCGGAGGCCACGCATCACTCGGTGTCCGCGTGCTGCTGTTTGTGTGTCTGGAGGGCCGGTTGCCTCCACCGAGTTTACAGGGTGGCTTTGGCAGTAAAAGGCGCCCTCCATGAGTCAAGAGCCCCTTATTTCTTGTCTCAGATCTCCTGGTCGTCGCCTCTGTACGCACGCCTGACCCACTCCCGTCCCTCTCACGGGTCACTTCGAGCTCTGCGTCTTCTCCTCCCCTCCTCTAGATGCCTGGCAGTTGCATGCCTTCAGGGCTCTGCACCCCGACACCAGGGACAGGACAGACACTTCAGGGGAGGGAGCAGAAAGCCAGCAAGAGGCCAGCGCTGGGACGAGGCCAGGCCCCTCGGCCGGTCACACCTGTCTGCCCATGTTGTGCGGCTCTGGCACTGTGGACCATCCATTTCTAAGTATTTTGGGGCACGCTTCCCTTCCATCCTCACAGCAGCATTGTGGGGTAGCATCATTCCCACTTTACAGATGGAGAAACCGAGGCACAGAGAGATATGTGACTTATTCAAGGTCATGACTCAAAGGAAAACAGATGGGATTCAAACCAGGCAGTGTTGCCCTAGGTCCAAGCTCCTTTTTTTAAACCTTATTTATTTACTTATTCGTTCATTCATTTGTGGCACCAGGGGTTGAACCCAGGGTCTTTGCACTGAGATACAGCCCCCACCCATTTTTATTTTTTATTTTAAGGCAGGGTCTCACCAGCCTGGGCTCAAACTTGAGATCCTCCTGCCTCAACCTCAGCCCCAAATTTCTCGAATGATGCACTAAATAAAGTCGGTCTGGCTAAGACGGGCACAGTATAGGGAGGGGGCTGAACCTTGTGCTCAACACCCCACAACCTCTCTCAAATCCTGACACCCTCTGAGGCAAATAGAGATAATTTGAAAATTGCTGCTGAGTGATATGGTGGCAGCTCAAAGCCACAAAGCTGGCTAGACCCTGCTATGTCCTAGACAAACCCTGTGCCTTGGGTGGCCCTACCCAGGTCAGTCTTGGGCTTTCTGGTTTCAGACATAACAGTAACTGTAGGTACAGGCGGTGGGGGAGTCAGGGGAAAACTCAGATTGGGGGACAGAGAAACCTGTGCTTCCACCCTCCGGTGGTGGGGAACAGGCCAGGGCTTCCTCATGACCAACAACCACATCTGGCCTGGCTGCCAGAAGCAAAAGGAACACTCTAGAAGGAAGATGGAGGCTGGAGAAGTGGGGACAGGAGAGGCAGGTCCCAAACAGGCTCCAGAAGGCTTGGCATGAGAGGGGGAGGGACTCCGCTTGCCCTGTGCCTCTGCCTCTGCCTCTCCCCAGCTGAGATGCAAAGACACAGTCAGCCACGGAGTCGAGGTGTGCGCTATGTTGGGGGGCAGGAAAGGGGCGGTGGCTTCGCTTTTTGAGCACCAGAGGAGCCCCTAGAACCACCTCCCATTGCTATCAGCACCACCCCACAGATGGCTGGGGCCACTGTCCCCGAGGATCCCAGAACTCGGACCCTGGCAGCCACCGCAGCCCATGTCTGCTAGAACCACCTGGTAATGTTGGGCTCGACAGCCAGCCTGGAGTCGGCACTGTGTCGACGGGTCATAAATGCACCCCAAGACTGTGCCGAGTGTCTCCAAGAACCACACTGAAGCTGCATAACAGCAGTAGCCATGACTCCTGCTTTACAGATAAGGAAACTGAGGCCTAGAGAGGAAAAGCAACTTGGTGCAGGCCCCAAAGTCAGTGGGTGACACTAACAGCCCAAGATCTTGGATGTGGAGATCACTATACTCCTAACCTGTGACATTTCACTCTCTCCTTCGCCACAGTGCCCTGCAGGAGGCAAGTCAGCCTCTCAGCCCTTGGTTTTCTTACCTGCCATGCAGGATCAGGGAGTAGCCTGGCATGCAGGAGCCCAGTGGCTCAGGGAGCCTGTGGTCTGTGTCCCTGCCTGTGACCTAATACCCAAGAACCAACGTGCATCTCTGCAGTTGGTGCCCAGAATTTTCCTCCCAGCTGTCTGGGCTCAGGTAAGCCACTCTCCACCCTGTGCCTCAGTTTCCTCATCTGTCAGGGTGGGGTAGCAGCGGTCTCCAAGGGCACTGTGGTGCTGACGTCGATGAGAAGCAGTGAAACACTGGGCTGCCTCCGGAAGGCTTTCACTTGGGCCTCACCGAGTCCACACGAGCGGCCAGATGAAGGCTGTAAATCTCCCCTCCTCCGAGGCCTCTCTCCTTCCACACTCTCCATCCTGACGGCTCACACTTTCTCTGCTTTCAGGGAGATGTTTTCCAAGCACCCCGCGCGGAGCCCAGGTGACAACCGTGTGCAGAAGCCTGCGCCTGGTGGTGTCCCAGTGGAAAGTGAGTGGGAAGCGATGTGCAGGGTGGAGGTGCCAGGGAGCAGCTGTGCCAGAGTGGGGCAGAGGCAAAGGCCTGGCTGGAGGAGCCCAGCAGGTCTCCTAAAGGACCTCATTGGAACACCTCCTAGCCTGGAACCAGCATGAAATCTGGCACCGGTTGGGATCCTGCCCATTTGCAGCACCACACGGGCTGAGTTGTTCATGCTGTTCTTCCTTCTACGCTTTGCTTCTTTCCCTCCACTCTCCTGGAGCTAACACTATCTAACATCCAGACTGGGGTCTGTGCACTGCATGCAGTAAAATGGGCAGTGGATCTATAGTGAAGGACATAACTGTAGAATTTGGCTGGATGCTGAATACTGTGTATGGTTGTTCAGGTTGCGCACTGAATAAGGGCACGTGGGGTGACTGGAACTACAGTCCATTCTATGATCTGCTCACTGAGCCATGATTGCCCAGAGGGCCACAGTTTTTCTAATATATTCAAGAGCACCCTATGGACTAACAGTGGTCTTAACCTTAAAGCTGAGTCACTGCCTCTATAATGAATCAACCATTTTCTCCTAGAGATATGGTGAGGGCATAGTATTATAACCTGTTCTAAAGTGCCTAACATTATTTGAAATAAATCACCACTATTTATACAAAGCCTTCTTTCAGGCTTTGAAAAGATGTAAAGGTGGCTTATGAAATTACTTATGTGTGAATAGGAAATGTGAACACACACTGTCTTATACCTTACATACAAGAGAGGCAAGGCTAAGGCCTGTGCACCGGGACCTCCCTTCCTGTGCCAAAGCAGACATTGCTAATCTATGTGATTCACTGGGGATAGGGTTGCATAGGCTCTGCTTGGGTCTCCTGTGCCAAAGCAGACATTGCTAATCAATGGGATCCACCATGCACCTTGGATCAGGAAGCTCTGCACTGTTGTGCATCCCAGTTTTAGCCTTGAGCTCTCTGGTATGTAAACACTCAAGCAGGTGTGTGCACATGCACACATGCACACACACACACACAGTGCCTATAATACAAAATTACACCAGTTTCTCAGGCCTACTGGTCTCTGAGTGAGTTGCTCCTGTGGTTCCTTATCATGGGGCCACAGGATGAAAACACTCTCAGCTGCAGCCCTAGATCAAGAGCCTGGGCAGTTTTTACTTGGTGACCGTGACAGGGCCAGCTCAGGGTATGAGACCCAAGCAGAGCCCATGCAACCTTATCCCCTCCTGCACCAGCTCACAGGAAGGATGCTGGAAGGAACAGGAACCCACCCTCCTCCAACTCTGGCATGGAGAGTAGACCCCCGCTGGATCCCACGCCCTCCTCCCAATGGGAAAGGACACTAGGCTCCGGGGAGGATAGGTAGGGACTCCAGGGCCCCAAGCCCGGAGCACTTCTGCCGCCCTAACCTTCCCTAGACATTGCTGAGCACTTCCTGAGCACTGTGACCCACCAGCAGGAGGAAGCAGGGGCAGCCACCTCCAAATCCTGGACCCAGGCCCCCAAGCAGTCCCAACTGAGAATTCCCCTCGGAGGGGATGACTTTGCCCTGGCCGCCCCCAGATGACCCCTCCATCCCCACAAGCACTGGTGGGAACACAGCACCAGGTGCTGTCCTGAGGCTTAGCTGGGGAGGCAGCATTTGAGCAGAAGGCTCAAGAACTGGCGCTTCCTGCCCAGAGCCTGGCAAGACAAAGCCTGTGCTTTGAGATCAGACCAACCTCCGTTCAGATCCCAGCCCTGCTGCCTGCAGGCTGGGTCCAGAGGCAGGTATTTCCCCATCCTCTGAGTGATGGTCGTTTAATAAGCCAGCCCCATTGGCAGTTGGGAGGACCCATGGCGCTCACCAAGCCATTGATTATTCATACTATTATTGGGACCCATGAGAGTTCCCTCCTGGGGAATGGTCAGAGCCCCAGCCTAGAAGGATCTTGAATCCTGGCTCTGATATAATACCCAAGTAACTTCCGAGCCTCAGTTTCCCTCTATTAAGCGGGAGGAAGGACAGTTCCAAAGGGCACAGCCTGTGGGAATGCAGCTCCAGTGTGGCCCCTGCAGAAGCCGTGAAGCACAGGGGAGCCTGGGTTTCTGCTAGAAGGAGGCAGGGCCTGAGAGAGGGAGCCCAGTCCTCAGCTGGCCTGCAGCTCCCCTCCTGGGCCCAGGCTCCGGGAATGTGTAGGAGGGAGGTCCGGAGAGGGGGCCCTGGAGCCGGGAGGAGCAGCCTGGCGGCCGGCGGGCAGTGCACAGTGACCCACGAGGGAGCGCTTGGCTCCTAGCTCATCACTCAGCGAGCTGTCTCCCCAGTCGGGGACCCCGGCAGCCTGTCCTCCCCACTTCCTGTGTGTTGGGTCAATATTGTGATTCCACTGTGCTGCCCGCCTGGGACGGCCTGGCCCTGCGCGTTGCCCAGGGTCACGGGGCCTGGGGGAGACAGGGGTATGGAGAGGTCACCCACTGCCTGGAAGATGACTCAGGACCTGTGGGCTGCAAGCAGCGTGGCCGAGAGCCAGGGGCCCGGGGCAGCCTCATCTCCACCATCCCTCCTGGTCCACAGAGATGCGGGGCGCCAGCTGCAGTGCGCGGGCGCAGGACCCCAACAGGTCAGAAGCAGCATGGCACCTGAACAAGACCTGTGGACTCCTCCCATCCAAACAGAGGAGTCAACTAAGGCCTAGAGAGAGCAGAGACATCCCCAAGGTCACACGGCGAGTGTGTGGCTGAGGAGGACTGAAATTCCATCTCCTGAGCCCAAATCCTGGCCATTCCCACCTCCAACAGTCCTCATCTGCTTTCAGAGCAGCCAGGGCTGGCTCCCTGCAGCTCTCCCTGAGCACGGGAGAGAGGACCAGGACGACCTGATCAAGGGGCGCTGTGTGAGCAGCTTCTCCAGGGGCTGAGGGAAGCCTGGGGTGCCACTCGGACACCCCCAGACTGAAAGTTATGGAGACCGTAAGGCTCGGCCCTGAGCGCTGGGAAGCTGTTCTCACTGCTTCTAGTGAGCTCCTGCGGGCAAGACTCAGGGGACTCGGCCTGCTCCCCAGAGCCTCATCGTCCTCCAGGGCAAGCTGTGCTCAGTGTTGGGAGCTGGGCGGGGGTGGGCCACGCTGTGTCCTTTGCTGTCCGGAAGCCCAGCTCAGTTGATACCCACTGAGTGAGGCGGAACAGGGACAGACAAGCAAAGGGTCACGTCCTGTCACTATGGCTGCCAGGGGACAGAAAATGCTGCAGTTTCTTACTTGTCACCTGGGTTCATCCTACTCTTCCTTTAGGTCTTTACCTAGTGGCCACTTCCTCCTGGAAGCCCCCTTGAACACCTTGCAAAGTTACATTAGCTGGCCCAGCTCTGAGTGCCTTGCAGTTCCCTGTCAGGGCTCTTATCCCAGGGAAATGCAAAGGGCTTGACGAATGCTCTTCCCTTCTAGACTGACCTAGGACTTGAGTCTCCATCTGTGAGGCCAAAGGCACTAGCAGGAGCTAGAGACCACCGTGTGAGCTCAGGGCCTCGTGCAGAGCGATGCTGGATGCAGGGATGGATGCAGAGACGACTGAGTGGAGGGGCAGATGGATGGAGGGACGGGTGGATCGGGTGGATTGGGTGGATGGATAGATGGATGGATGGATGGACGGATGGACAGATATACAGATAGATGTTAGAATCTCACATCCAGAAGGCCTCCCAACCAAAGACACTAGCCCCGTGGTGGGCAGAGCCGAAGTACCAATGCTGTGCAGCAGAAACAACTTAAGGTGGACCTAGTGCACTTTTGCTACAAATGACAGAAACCCAACTGAAACTGGCCTACTAAGCAGGAAGGAGACTCCACTGGTTCACACATCTAAATTGGTCATGGGTTGTTAGTTGCAGGCATAGCTGGATCCAGGGACTCACCTGCTGCTGTCAGGAAACTATTCATCCGACCCACTAGTGTGCTTTCCTCTGGGTCGGATGCATTGTAGGAGAGGGGACCCCTTTGCTGCAGGAAAATCCCAGAATTTAATTCAGTTGACCTTTTTCAGGTCACATGCCCACCCCCAAACCAACCCTAAAACCAGTGTTGTCATTGACCCGGCTCAGGCCATAGGGCCACACCTAGGTTAGCCCCACTCAATGTGACTGCCTTCTAGTCGGATGGGGGGAGTGTGTGCTAGGCAGGCAGCTTGGACAATGTCTCCAGGCGCTGGGAAGCAGTCTTTGGCTGGAAGTGGCCCACAAAGGAATGAAGGCCCAGGGACAGCAAAGGAGCTCTTTGGGGAAAAAGAACATTCCCCTTGGCTCGATGGTCTTTGGGGGAGGGTAGCAGTTCCCCGCCCCGGCCCCGAAGGCGAGAGGATGGATGGAGGCCTCTCGGTTCCTCCCAGCCCTGGAAGTCTCTGGTCTGCAGCTGTGACGCCAATTGTCTGCAGCCAGACACATTCCTGGACTCGGCTGAAAAGGCGGAGATGAGCCTCAGGATCTGGGCGCACCTCTGATTCCCACGTCTGTCCGCAGCCTCCAGACTTGTGTGTGCATGAGTCCTGTGGGCGCCCAGGGAAACCCACAGCCTGGAGAGAGAGCCGGCAGCTTCCAGGTGGTCAGAAGGTGGCGACACCCAGGGCCGGGACCTGGGGAGGGGATAGAGTCTCCATGTCCCCTTGGCAGGAGGCTGTAGTTGTGGGACTCAGAAACTCCTGCCCTGGGCTTGGGGAAAAAGAGAGGCATCCCTTGCTGGCACTTCAAGGATGCAGGGGTCTCCCACACTTCACAGAGACCATCCTGCCTCACCCCTCACGGTCCCCAGAACGGCTCCCCTCTGTGGGGCACCCCCCCAACTCCCTGCTTTGTCTCCTCTTCTGGTCTGGAAGGTCAGGGACAGCTCCCATTGAGAGAGTGGCACACAACTTCATGGGCAAGGCAACTGCACCCTGGGAGGAGGAGAAGCCCCGTGGCCCACTCTCAGCATCCTGAGGTGACCAAAGGGGTCACGCTGCGGCCAGGCTTTGGGCATTGCATGATCTGCACAGATCCCTGGGGAGAGTTTAGGGTCCCCAGCACATGGGATGTGGGGACGGGAATGAGTCTGCCAAGATGGAGGGTAGAGGCCCCACCTGGGATGATGCAGTCGGACTGCCTCCCAATTCCCCCTGGACTGGACCCTGGTCCCAAGTCAGTTGCCTGGTCATGCTAAGCTGTAAGACAAGCTCAGAGACCACATGCCTGGGGGCCTTCCCCAGCTGCCCACGAGGGACACATCCTTCTGCCCTCCCATCCAGTCTCCTCTATGGTCCAAGTCTGCCTGTCCCTCACCATATCCAGGGTTACTGCCATGGTCCACTTTACCCTCACTACCCCGTACAACTGTCTGCTCGCCTCACTGGTGCCTGCAAATGCCTCGCACCCCTGGCATCCTTTCCTATACTGCGCATGACTATTTTGTCTACACGGTCCTCCTGGCAGCTTCCTGTTATTGTTAGCAACATACTCAAACTCTTGACCAAGAGGAAAAGACAAACCCATATTTTTAAATTGTAGTAAAATACACCTGACATGGACTTTTGTATATTTTTAAGCACAGTCGAGTATTGTTAAGTAACTCACATCCTTGTGCGAATACTCTCCAGGGCATTTTCCTCTCCGTTAACTGAAACTCTACCCATTACACAGCCCCTCACTATGTCCCCTCTGTGAATCTGACCGTGCCAGGTACCTCGCATAAATGGAATCAGTCCCTATTTGTCTTTTGTGACTGGCTCATCTCACTTGGCATGATGTCCTTGAGTTTCACACATGTCGTAACTGGGTCAGAATTTTCTTTCTTTGTTTCTTTTCTTTTTTTCTTTTTTCTTTTTTTTTTTTTTTTTTTTTTTTTTTTTTTTTTTTTTTGGTAAGGTAGGGAAAGGCCAGACTACATTTTGCTAATCCATCCATCCATCTTCTACCTTTCGGCTGTTGTGACTAGCGCTGCCATGAACACGGGTGCACAGATACCTGCCCACAGTCCAGACTGTATGATCATACGGCCAGTGATTCTGTCTAATCACCGAGACCCGCCGTACCTCGGCCCGTGGCAGCCACACAGTCTCACGCCACCACAGCAGCACACAGGTGCCAGTTTCCTGGGTTTTGATAGTAGCGGTCTGGGTAGCAGTGAGGCAGGATCTGATGTTTCCTCATGAGGAAATCTTGGTGTCGTGTGGGACTCCTGTGTCTGGAAGCACATTTGTCATGGCTCCCAGCACCAAATGCCAGGAGCAGACCCCGATCCTCAGGACAGTCGGGGAAGTCTGCTGGGGGCGGGCGGCGTCCCTGGCTGAGCGCCGCCAGCCCCGCTCACTGCCACTGCCCCCTCCCACTCGGTTCCTTCCCTCGCTCCCCACCTCAGCCACGCTGGCTTCCTTCTGCCCCTCGGTCACGCCAGCTGCACCCAAAGCCAACAAGGCGGGTCAGTCCTCCATGTAGGCTCACCCGCCATCCACCTTTCTCTCTCTCCTGCCTCCCTCCCTCTTTCTGCTCAACCCTGAAGGGTTAGCGTTGAATCGGGGCACGAAAATTGTAGGATCACTGTGTACATTGTGTGCCTTCTCCTGAAAAAGCCCACCCACGGCCAACCCCCACCCTGCTCTGACTCTGATCCACTTAAAAAGACTGTGGCCTCCTGGGTGGCCGGAGCTGTCAGCCAGCTCTGACCTGGGAACTTGGGCCTCTAAGCTAACTTGGAGTCAGGCTGATCTGGGTTCAAATCCCAGTGTGGCCCCTGTGAGTCAGAAGCAAGTTACTAGCTCCTGATTCAGGGCTTTCCTCATCCGCAGGGCAGGGCCACCTTCCCAGGGCTGTCGTGAGGCTCGTGTGAATAATGACATGTGCACAGGCATCTCTTGGCACATAACCTTGGGCCTGGTTAGTCAGCATCGCCAGCACTCGGAAGGACACCAGGGCATTAGCCTCAACCTCTTGCCCTGCCCGGGCTCCCTGGGACGCTCCTCTTCTCCCCAGAGGATTGGACCCACCTCCACCATTGTCACATCCAGATCAACAGAAACGGTACCAACTCAATAACCCTGGTCACTAAATGGCCCATGTGCAGCGTGCTTATGCCGTGAAAGACCCGCCCCCAGCCATCTGCACATGGTAGCAGGTGCAATCCCATAGCCACCTGGGAGGCAGACGCTGTTTACCCTCGTCTAACAGATGAGGAAACTGAAGCAAAGAATGGCTGATGGAATTTTCCAGATCACGTAGCTAAAGCGTGGCAGGGCCGGGCAGCATGAGCCAGGGAAAAAGGCAGATGGAAGGCACAGGGAAGACACCAGAAGGATTCAGCCCACCAGGAGGACAAGGGTCTTGAGAGGCCCCTCACAGACCACCCACCCTGAAGCAACAGCCCCCGCCACACACACCCACTGCAAACAAGGACTCCAACAGCGCTCCCGAAGTCTGTCCTCCGTCCACCCTCGACCTGAGCCTGGGCCGGGTTGTGGCTGGGCCATAGAGACAGCACAGAGAGGATAAGTGAGCAGACAGACAGCGCTCAGAGTGCCGTAGCCCCCCAGGGCACAGGTAGGTGACCCCACAGATACCATGGCCTTTCAGAGACAAAGCGGCAAAGTGGCAAAGCACAAAGGGGCCAAAGTAGAATTAATCTTCTCATCCACCAGGGACTGTGCACACCTCCATGCCACTGTCTTGACACTGGACAGCCAGGAAATATTTATTGAGCGCCTATTATATGCCAGGCATTGGGAGAAACAAGGATAATCCATGGCATATATACAGTTCCTGACTTCAGAGTCCCGATATGCCTGAGAAACTCCTGCACATCCCTCAAAACCCTACTTAAAAGTTCTCTTTTCCCTATGAAGCCCCCTGAATCCTCCAAGAAGTGAGGTGCTTGTTCCCCAGTGCTCTCCTAGCATTCTGTGGCTTCTGGTAGAGGAGAGAGACGGAGACCTTCCAGCCACTAAAAACTCGCTGTGTACAGACTCTGCTAGGTACTTCACAGGCAATGTCATACTCAGGCTCTCAGCCACTCTGAAAGGAAGCAAATAGTTACCTCTTTTGCAGATGAGGAAATGGGCTCAGAGAGGTTAAGTCTCTCACCCAAGTTCACACAGCACTAGTGAGTGAAGAAGCAGGGACAGGGAACCAGCTGCACTCTGAGGTCACCCATGTTCTATGCTGGGAAGACCTTGAAGAGAGGATGGTGGATCACGTGGGGAGGGCAGGTCATGTGGGGATGGCAGGTCACATGGGGTGGCGCCATCCCCCAGCCCCAGCACAGCCTGGGCGCACAGTGTGTCCCAAGGAGAGGGAGAGGGAGCTGGAGGAGGGCTGCGCTGCCCCCGGCGGGGCCTAGGGGGCGACGTGCACACTCGGCTGTCGGCCCCTGCCTGCGGCCACCTCCCGCTCCCACCTTTGAGGGCCTGCAAGGCGCTTCTCTCCCTCCTCAGCTTCATTCCCGGGCAACCTCAGGACCAGCACGGCCTCTGTCCCCAGCTGATGCTTGTCACCAGAGCAGGCCTTGGGATGGATTAACCTGCCTTTCCCAAAAAGCTGTGAGCGGAGGGAGAGAGCGTGGGAAGGACCCGCTCTCTGTGGTCCCGGGCAGACCAGAGGGCTGCCGGGGAGTGTCCCAGCCCGTCTCCCCTCCTCCTGTGCCCCAGCGGGGCCTCCCCAAACCCAACGAGGTCAAGGGCTGCCCCTAAAATTCCGAGACCAGGACAGACCCTCTCAGCCACCCTGCGTGGTCCAGATGGGAGACCGAGACCAAGAGAAGGATGGAGACAAGGACAGTGTCTTGTCCAGAGGGCCCTGCAAGTCTAATGAGAGTTGTGCTGAGCCTAGATGTCCCAATTTGTGACCTCAGCCTTTTGCAGCAGTTGAAAGCTGTTTCTGCAGGGCCCGGGGCACACGGAGAAAAATGCAGTCCGACCAGTTATCTGATGCAATAATAATAAAAATAACAACAACTCCCATTTCTGTCTCGTTTGCAGCCTTTTGCCTGCATTACCTTACTGTCCTCTCACCTGCAGTATATGCCACTTGATGTCCCTCTGTCCCTTGTCTTGTCCATGTGGATGTGATCCCCAGGACCCAGGGCTCACCCCAGGTCCTAGACCGATGGGCCCAGGTCCAAGCTCCTGGGCCTGGAGTCTCCCCCAGGGGTCTGGGAAGCATGCAGGGGAGGGGCTGAGAGGAGTAGGAGGGCTGGGCATGGGGAGGAGCATGGCAGTCACAATAGCAGTGCAGGTGGGCGCAGCTCCAGGGCTCTTCTCCCCCCACCCCACCAGCCTCTGTCAGAGCACAGCCAGGCTGAAGATGAAAATCAGGACATCCAGCTGAACCTCCCCCACACCTTCACGTCTTCTCCCTCCCCATCAGGTCTGGCTTTCTCTGCTTGATTTTAAACAGGTTCCTCTCCCCATCTTGGACTCTGTTTCTCTATCTGCATAGTAAGGGAATTGGGTTTGAGTCTGGCCTTTTAGCTCCTCCAGGGAAAAGTGCAAGGGCAATATAAGCCACAGAAGAGGAAGAAGAACTGTGCATGGGGCGTCTGTGATGTCCCAGGCCCATGCCCTGGGTTCCTGGCGGGGGCACAGAGCAGTCCAAGGCAGATGCTGCCAGAGGCTCAGGGCCAAGGGACACTTTTTCTTACTTTCCTGTGCCTCCATTTCCTTATCTGTCTAGTGGGGATGATAAACCCACCTCCTAGGGCTGCTGGGAGAGCCCAAGGTGGTAGTATAGATAGTGTGCACCACACAGCCACCTGCAGCGTCCCGCGGAAGGTACCCTGTGAGACTCGTCTCCTTCCATCTCTGTGAAGTCAGAAGGAGCCCTGATGACAGGCAGGAGACACAGGGCTAAGCCAGGTAGTGGCTAACGGGCAGTTACTGTGTGCACAATGCTCACTTCATCTTCATACACAACCTGAGGAGGTAGGCAGAGACATCGTCCCATTTTACAAGGAGGGAAAGAAAGGCGCGGAGAAGCAAAATGCCATCCTCTTGCAGGCTCCTGTGCTGCTCCAAGCTCAAGGGCAGCAAGTAAGCACCCAGCTTCTGCTAGCAGCTGCTGTGTGCCAGGGACGGTTCTAACCCCACCCTGTGCCGGCTTCTTCATTCTTCCCCACAATCCTGTGAGGCAGCTACTAGCATAGTCCCCATGTTCCAGAAGAGAAACTGAGGCACAGAGAGGTAAAGTCACTCACCGAGTTGGCAAATGGCTGAGCCGGGATTCGAATCCAGGGCAGAGTGACTTTTCTATCTGGTTCCCTTAACCACCACACCAGTCCTTACCTGGAGCCTGGTACTCTGGTGAGGCCTTAGAATTCTGTAGGGGTCCCAGCCAGGCACCTCTGTGCTGTGTGTGGGGGGGTCTCCTGGAGGGCGAATTCTCACACTGGGACACTCAAGACCCCACGGTGGGGTCTCAGGTGGGGCAAAGCTGCTCTCTCTCAGGAAACAAGCATCTCTCTCGAGCTGCAGTTCCCCAGCCAGGCAGGGAACAGGTGCACAGACTCTTGACCCTGGCCTAGGGGAGGGGGACCTGGTTTGGCAGCTGCAACCCCGTGTGAACAAGAAGAAACCCAGCCTGCAGCCCCTGGCCCTGGCGGGAGATTAACAAAACAAATACCGAACAATCTCGATTTCAACACTCAGGGAGAGGGGCCGCGTGTCGGGTGCAGGGGCTGCAGGGTGGAGGGGACCCAGAGACATTTTACCACCTAACTAACTTTCCCCCTGTATAGTTTCACCCAAATGTACACTCAAGCACTCTAATTTTTTTTTTTTACATTTTTATTTTATTTTGACAAATGCTCAAACTTTCCTGCCACAAATTATTCTTGGCCAGGTTACAAGTAGAAAGGTCGTGTGTATCCTTTACTTGACAAAAGGGGAGGAGGGGAGGTTGATGAAATATTTGGTTTGTGGGTTTGAGGCGGGATTTCTTTCTCAATTTCCCGCCAGCGCCTTTGCCTGGAGTGCATGAGTTCTTAGCCTGTCTCGGGGCCTGAGCCCTTCCCTGCTCACCCCAGCTGCACAAACCCGGGTTACTGTCCTGTGAACCCACCTGGAATGGTCCCCCGGGGGATGGATGGAGCTGGCCCTGGGGCATTGCACCTTCTCCAGGCCCTGCAGGGCTGCACTGGGGACAACAGAGAGGCTCCCTCTGGCAGGCCTGGGGGTCAGGGCACAGGTTCTGGGGGACCCTGACCCTTCCCACTGAGGACCCACGAAGGGGCTGGCTTGGGCCTCCAAGGTGTGGAGATTCCAGGGTCCCCAGCCTCCTCCCTTCACGCAGATCTGGCCCCACCCGTCCCCAGCCTAAACATCCGCTTCTCAAACACCTGCTCTTCCCTCTGCCTGGAATCTCCACGCCTCTCTCTTCCTGTGGACATCCCTGCTGCTTGGCCCCCTCCTCAGACCTCCCTGGCCACCCCGTCCAAAGCCGAGACCCTGCTGGTCACCACCTCAGCCCCTGGGTGGTTTTCTTCATAACAGTTGGGTAATTTATTCTCCTTTGATTTGTCTATTTCGTGCTTTGCTTTTTGTTTTTATTTTGCTGGCCTGAGAGGATGCTACAGCTCAACTGGAGAGGTCAGTGGTGCTTCGAACTCTGCTTTGGCAGGAAAGTCCCAGAGGCACTGGAGAAGCTATTAAGAATGGATTTCTGCACTCTGGGAAGCTGAGGCAGGAGAACTGAAAGTTTGAGCCTAGCCTGGGCAATTTAGCGAGATTCTATCTCAAAATAAAATATTTTTAAAAGTCCTAGGGATGTAGCTCAATGTGAAGGTCCTGAGTTCGATCCCCTCTACAAGCACACACACAGACACACGCACACACACACAAAAATTCCTCCTGGGCACAGTGCTGCACACTGTAGTGACAGCTACTAGGGAGGCTGAGGCAGGAGGATGGCTTAAGGCCAGCCTGAGTAACATAGCAAGGTCCAGATTCTTCTGTTTCTGCCTGAGGATGAAGAGTTCGGCGCATGCTCCACAGTCAAGTGCAGACCCTGGATATCTTCCCTTCCACCCCAGCTGCCTCCCGGAAGACCCTCGACTCTGCACAACCAATGACAACATTGCAAGTCAAGCCCCCACAGCCCTGAAGCTATGGCTTCCCCTGAACCCTGGACTAATGCCTCATTGCTCACAGTGACTTCCACCCTGTGCCACCTATGGCTTGCCCTCTGCAAGGAGCACCCCTCCTCAGGCTGGCTTAGAAGGGAACACAGCAGTGCTGGTCTAAAGGCTTTGGGGTCCACCGGTCTCTGTCCCCCACAGGGAGGATCTAAGGACTCTTGAGACCTGACTGCATCCCCAAGAATATTTCAAGGCTCTTTCTCTCCCCACCTAGCCAGCTCTCTGCAGTGCTGGGGATAGAACTCAGGGCCTTGTGCATTAGGCTAGGCGAGTGCTCTGCCGCCAAACCATCACTGTTTCTTGCATGAGCAAAATCACAGCCTCTTGAATCAGTGCCCACCTTCTCCTCCCGGGGCCTAAGGGTCAGCCATGCAATTTCCATTTAAGCCAGGTGGAATATATTAAAATCAGGCATCCAAAATTAGCAGTGTTGGGGACTTTCCAATGCATGCTCACACTCTCAGAGGTTCTATGGGCTGGCTGTTCTGAGCACCATTCGATAGATGAGGAAACTGTGGCTCAGAGAGATGACATGATTTGCAGACGCCCAAAGGAACTCACCTACCTCTGTCTGTGCTGCTATGGGGCCTTTTCTCCTGTCCTGGTCTGTGACCACCACCATGCAGGCCAGACACCTACCTGGCGGTTGTCCTTGCTGCCCTGTCCCCTTCAGCCCCCATGGAAACAGCCCAAGCCCATGGCTCCATCTCATCCATCCTACTGTCCCGCACACACAGAAAAAACACTCCCTGAGTGTGTTGTTGACTGACCGTCGTGAGCTCCAAACAACCGGCAAAACCACGAAGCCTGGTGTTGCTTCAGGACTTTGTTATTTTATTAGCGTGATGAGTGAGTTGGTAGCACTCTGTGGCGTGTAATTGTGCACTCGTTATATTGATGAGCAGTTGGAGGCAAGCACTTTCTTGTCCCTTAATGGGAACCCACTGCTCCCCGCCAGCAATTATAATGAGAATTAATGGCTACTTCTATCTGATTGAGCTCTGAGCAATCATTTGGGGGCCAATTACACTTGAGTGATAAAGAATAAAACTGAATCTCTTCAGATGAGTTGCCTGGCTAGCATCTGGGACATCATGCCCTTCCCTGTGTTATGGTTTTCAGGGGGATGAATGGTGATTGTGGGGGGCAGTGCAGTACATCACCTCCCTCTGCGAAGTGTGTCTCCTGGTCTCTCCAGCCCAGCTCCCAGCACTGCTGAGACCCCCAGCAAGTCTCTGCTGAGTGGATTCCTCCAGCATTCTTCCATCCAACCCTCACCAGGCAGGAGAGAGATCAGTGGGGGAGAAGAGGTGGGAGAAGGGATTCCAGGCAGGAGAAGGCCTGTCCACTTGGAGTGGATCCGCTGGATCAGAGGAGAATGTTCGGAGGGGGAGCAGAAGACGGTGCTGGGGACAGGTGATTTACCTGCATGTACAAGTAAATGCTCAAAATTCGTGTCTTGGGATGAGTGTTGTCATTCTCCATTTACACAGCCCCAGGACAGTCCCTCGGCTCGACACCCCCTCTGTCCTGGCTTGGGAAGCCCTGCACCTATCCTGGCCTCTCATTAGGTGCCCATGTACTGTGCTCCTCCCATGTGACTTTGCTGGAGACATGATGCAGGTCAGGGCAGGCAGGAAGCCCATCCTCAGCGGGCCACTATTCTTAGGGGATGTTGGGTAACAAACCAAGAAGGATGTAACAACCAGGGGTGTGAGGCCAGGGATGGCAACTGGATCAGAGGCACACAGCAAAGGAAAGTCAAACCTACATGCAGCCCTAAGCGCAGAGAGGAAACAGTCACCACCTCACTCAGGGACGTCCTTCCAGCAACCCCAGAAGCCATCAAGAGGAAGACCGGCCACTTTCAATATGGGGATGCTTAACTGAGAGGAGCAAGAAGACCCTTCTCCCCGCCCCCACTGATCTCTCTCCTGCCCGGAGATGGGGTGAGAGATGAAAGGATGGACCAGGACCGCAATGGGGGCTGCTGGACCAAGGTGGGTAGACAGGGTCCCCTGCATACAGCTGCACCCCATTGCCCTCACACTCCCTCCGTGCCTGCCCCACCACTCTGGCCATCCCCATGTCATCTGCCCAAGCCCCAGACATGTCTCCAGGGCAGAGGCTGAGACCCCCCTTGCTCCTCCTTCTCAGCCCCACCACCCCGGTCAGGGGACACAGTTGTGGTGGCCCCTGGCCTGACAGCTCCCCATTCGGGCCCCTACTTCCTCTGTCTCCACATGGCACATGGGCTTGATCGTGAGACAGGAGGTAGAACTTATCACCCATCCTTGCCTTGCCTGAGTCTACCAGACCTCCCCCAGCCCAGCAGCTCGCTCATCATGGTGGCCACATATGGTGAGCAGCAGAGTGGGTTAAATTCCAGCTCTGCCAGCCCAAATCCTCCTTTCACTTGGCACCTGCCCACTGGTGTCCACCCACAGGCCGTGCCCGGACCCTGCCCGAGTCCAAGGCTTCTTCTCCCTTGGGATGCAGAGGGAAAGTTGAAATTGTTGGGCATCTGGTCCTTAAGACGCCTGGAGTAGGGCTGGGATACCAGGCAGGGAGGTAGGAAGGGGACCTCTGGGGGTCTGGTCAGAAAGAGGACAGAGCAACAGTGGGACTGACCCTAGAAGACATGGAGGCAGGAAACCCCTGTGGTGTGGGAGCCAGGCAGCCTGGTGACGTGGACAGGGAGACAGGGCCCAGCAAGGCCATGAATGACACTTCCTGTATCCTGGCACTTCCTACCAACCCGCTGCCCCCAGCTGGTGGGAAGCACCCGGCCAGGCCTCCCTGGCCCAGCGCGGAGGAGGACATCTCTCCAGGGGAGCGAGGAAGGAGAAGGGCCAATAAATCACAGCAGGAGCCTCCCTTTGCTCTCCATGCACCAGGGAGCCTCCATGTGGGTCATGGACCCCCAGGACCCACACCTGGCAAGAAAATCAAGTTAAAACGAGTACCAGGGCTGTGCCAGAGGGACAAGGGGGATGCCATGCAGCTATACCAGCCACAGTCCTGGCAGAGGCACCAGGTTGAAGGTCAGCCTGACAGCCCGGCCCCTTCCACTCTCCTGCAGCGACCTGCGCCGTGGGAGCCAGCAGTTGGGAGAGCAGCGTGGAGTCGGTTCGAACACGGCTTTACCCTCAGTGTGGCCTCGGGCAGGTCACTTAGCCTCTCGGAGTCTCAGCACTCCCATTTATTGATTGTCAAAGATCTAGGGGAAATACCAGGGTCCTAAACCCTGTCCAGAAGGGAAAGTGGATTGTCCAAAAGGGCTCTCGCCCTATCTCCAGATTACTCTGAATAAGGATGAGGCCCCATGGGCTCTGGCAACACCCTCCTTACTAGGCCGTCTGCCTCCCATTCGCTTCCAAATGATCCTGCTTAGAGTCCTGCCTGGCAGTCCAACTCCAGCCACCATCACTCAGAGCAGACACCAGACCTCCCTCTAGGCCTCAGAGTCCTTGCTGACTGACGTTTCTCCTGTCCCTCATTGACGCCCTCCCAGCCATCCCGGCCTCTTTGCTGTTCCTAGAACACCCTAAGTATGTCCCGACCTCAGGGATTTTGCACTTGCTGTACCCTCAGGCTAAGACACTGGTCTCCACAGTCACATCTCCTTGGCTGTCACCCTTCAGGTCTCTGCCCCAGTGTCTTCTCGAAGAAGCCTCCCAGCAACCTATGCTGCCACAGCAGCCCTCCCAGTCCCCAGCCCCTGTCCCCTCCCCTTGCTAATCTCCCCCTAGTGACTGTCACTAGGCAGGGGTGACCAACTGGTTTCTCTCATCCCAGGAGGACACGGCACCTATAAGAGTAGGGACTCTCCTGTTGTTTCACCCCCACTCATCCTCAGAGCCTCGAGCAGTGCCTGGGGCATGGCAGACCCTTGATAGCTTTTTTCACGGTACTGAGGATTGGACTCAGGGCCTTTGCATGGAGCTACATCCCAGACCTTTTCTTATTTTTTATTCTGAGACAGGGTTTGCTAAGTTACTAAGTTTTCCAGGCTGAGCTTGAATTCACTGTCCTCCTACCTCAGCCTCCCAGAGTGATGGGACAACAGGTGTGGGCCACCAAGGAGCAAAGGAAGGTGCACTAACATAATCCTGATCACTGGGAAGAAGGGCGGAGAGAGGAAGGAGGAAGGGACATGCACGGAAACAGACGTGGAACAGATCCCAGGTGATGTGCTTGCACACCTGACATAGACCGGACACTCACGCAGCCCACGCACGTGCAGATGCACCCCAGTACACCCGCACGCACACGCACAGGCATCCCCTGGCCGGGTGGAGACTTTGCCCAGCGACCTCGCCCAGCAGGAGCTGGACGGCACTGGCTCCTTTTCAAAGCTGATTTGGCTCCAGCCTCCTTTGTAATCTGCTCCTGGATCAGTGCTCTCAGGGGGCTGGCTGGGGCCTGAGGTCAAGACCTCTCACCTTCGCCCAGGAAGTCCCGCTGGGCCCCCACCCCGTGCCCCAGGAGGCTGCTTCCCCTGACCAGTATAACCTGCTGAACTGAATTCTTGCTGGGTATTTTCAAACAATTCCAGTTATTTTGGGGGAGGGGTGGGCCTGTGACTCTCAGGAGGTTGTAGGGTGGGGCTCAAGACTGAAGGGGACAGCAGACCGGGCAGCCTCCAAATTATTTGTGCCACCCCCCAGGTCTTCTCCAGCCACTTCTGCCCTGACTCCAGCCTCAGCACCCTGAAATCCTTTTCTAACTTCCAAGCCTTTTGCCTCCGAGCACTCTAACCCCATCCTCCAACGAGTGAATTCCTCCACACCCTTAAAGGCCTCACTCAGAAGGCCCTGACACCCGAGGGCTGGCAGGACACCTCTCTCTGCGTGTCCTCAGCTCTGTGTTGCCCCTATCCACTCGGGTGTCTCCCTCCCTGACTGCACAAAGATTTTCGAGGGCAGGAGGCACAGTGATGCGCCTCCTCAGAGGCCCTCCCCAGATGTACCCTCTTCAGAGCCAGGCCTGGAGAGGTGGATGATGCAGCAGGCTGATCCGCGACCTGAGCAGGTCGCCCAACCTCTCCGCTGTGCCGTCCCTGAGGGGCCGTGTGGCCCTCTGAACCCAGAGGAGGGCGGGAGCACCCAGAGCCATCTGCCACAGGTGGGCGTGAGCCACTGTCAGAATGGAGGGCAGCCAGACAGAAGCATAAAGAGTGAGGCTGCTCCTACCTCACACATGTCCTTACCGGTGAAGGGTGACTCCCACATCTCACCTGGCCACCAGAGAAGGCTGTGACAGGGTCCAAGATGACCCCAGTGACCTTCCTGGGCTGCTATCCCCACTCTGGCTGCAGCTCTGCCTGAGCCCCCGGGACACACAGAGGATGTCGGGATCCCCACAGCCTCAGGGTGAGGTAAGGACAGCAGGGAAGGTGCCCCGTGACCATCCCGTGAGCCTGCCACATCCTCACAGCTCCATGCAGCTGCGGGGGTAGCGCTGGTGTTGGGACTTGGGCAGAGGTACCCTGCATGAGGTCTGTATTGCTGCTGCTCTAGACGAGTCCTGCTCCCCCGATGCCTCCTGAGCCCTCACAGCAGCCCTGTGAGGAAGAGTCTGGATCCCCCCTTCACAGGTAAGCAAACACGACCTCCAGGTCACCCACCGAGCGTAAAGGCTACTGGCTTTCACAGGTCGGGGGCTCTAAGCGGACTTGAGAAGTACTGAGCACCAGGTACCAAGTCACAGCATGCCTGGACCTGATGCTGCCACCCTCTCGGGCAGCAGGAGGCCAGAGCCAAAGTATCCAGCTTGAATCTGACACAGGCAAGGGGTGCCCAGCCCCTGGGCTGGTGAACCCAAAGTGCCTGGGGAGGTCCCACATCCATCTCAGGCAGGACTCGGGCATCCGTGCAGGTTCGGGTAATGGCTGCGGGGTCCTACCCCCATTCCACCAGGTCTGTCCTCTGGGCCACTCCCCAGATGAGAAGGGGCTGTGCCTCTGACACGTCTGCCTGTCCCAGCATCGGCACAGGGACAGCTTCCTGTCTGCAGGGATGGTGGCGGAGGGAGGCACCCCTCCAGGTGGCTGCCAGGCCTGGCCGTCCCTGCGCGGCCTATCTCATGCCACCTCCTCCACAGCACCACCTGGTCGGCGATCAAAGGGTGGCAGGCAGGAGCTGCCCACGGCCCTGGCCAGCATCCCTTATCTCTGCAGGTCCAGGAACTTTCCAGACTCAGGGCACCAAGAGCCCAGCGGGGCAGGAAGGGCGAGCCAGAGGGCGTGGGAACAGACCGAGGGACTCCGGGCCGGGGTGGGAGGGGCTTGGGACTCAAGGCCTGAGACTGGGGACAGGCAGGAGTCCTCACGGTCCTCTGTCTCCACTCCCACCTCATCCAGCCTGGCCCTAGCTGGCTATGTGACCTGGAGCACAGCACCCCACTTCTCTGAGCCTCAGTCTCCTCTTCTGCCCAGTGGGAACCGCAACCATCACAAGAATCTCAGGACATTGGAGGGCACTCTGTTGAGGACTAGTCCTGATATGCATTATTCTCATTTGGTATACGTGGCAGCCAGAAATGTGGCTATCACTGGCTGGGGATTGAACCCAGGCCCTTAGTTCAGCTGAGCTACATCCCAGGCCTTTTCTTTCTTTTTTCTTTTCTTTTCTTTTTTTTTTTTTTTTTTTTTTTTTTTTTTTTTTTTTTTTTGAGACAGGATCTTGCTCAGTCGCCCAGGCTGGGCTTATCATGGGCCCTGACCGGTCCCTGACCTCCAGCCCCTCTGCATGGTCCATCCTATCGTTCGCTACCACAGTCTTCATTCAGGGATTCATCTTTTAAATTCATCCAGTAAAAAGTATAAATAATAATTCTTAGTAACTAATATTTAATAGCTCTTGGTCATAACTAACAAGGGCCATGCCCAGGTATTCTGAAATCTTTGGCCAGCCCTCTGAGGTCACGACTGTGACACAGTTAGGCAACCGAGGCCCAGGGAGGGCAGAGGCACCATCAGAGGCACACGGCGAATGGTGTTAGAATCGAGGCTGCCTGCTTGTGGTGTGACAGGATGGGGGTCCTGGGGGCGACCCCAGAAGGAGCAACAGCTCTGACCACAGCCCCAGGCCATGGCAGAAGTCCCAGGAGGCAGGAAAAAGTGAAGGTGGTGAAGGTGGCAGAGGCCCAGGACAGAACAGCTGGGGAGGGGCGGGGTGGGCAGGAAGGAAGGAAGGAGGGCAGGAAGGAAGGAAAGAGAGAGGAAAGAGGAGGACAGGAGAGGGGTATCTCCTCCCACCTCCCTTCAGCGCCCTCCCTGAGAGCCACAGCCACGCCTGGCCTCTACCTGGGTGGACCAAGGTGGGCAGGGGCTGCACCCGGAAGAGGTCCCAAGATACTTGTCCAAGCCCAGCTATAAGTCCCCTGCCCCTGTGAAGCCTCCCAAGGCCCCCTCCGCCCACCCGTCCATCTCTACTGGTGGCCAAAGTAACACCTCTGAAACCCCAACCTCCCTGCCCTCCCTGCTCACCTCCCTCACTGGGGTGCCCCACTGCTTCAGGGTGAAGGCTAAGTTCCCCAGTCTGCACCCAACCCTGTTCTCACACATGTTGTGTCCCGGCACACTCACACATGCACAAGTGCACACATACTAGGCTCCAAGCCGACCTCATTTCTGAAAGAGTCTTTGCTCTGGCGCACCTGGGGGCTTTGCCTGTGCTGTTCCCCACCCGGACCAGCCCACCCATCAGTCTGACCTAGGATGGAGCAGCTAGCCCTGGAAGGACAAGGGCAGTCAGTGCTCTCCCGGTCCTAGTGTGGAACCCGGATGGAGGAGGCTGTGGGCCGCGAGCAGGCAGGCCTGACTTGGCACGTGAGGAGCTGCTCAGTTCCTGTCTTGGAGACCTGACAGCCCGAGACCAGAATTGTGCCCCTGCTTTCCCACAGCCTCTCCAGATAAGCGGTCCCCGTTCCCTTGGAGCTTCCTTTTGCAGCTGATAGGACCCTGAGCTCCTAGGACAGGATCAGGGATACGGGAAGGAACAACAGGCTGAATTCGTAAGTGAGCTGGTGAGCAGACGCATTAGCTAGAACCCCGAGCAGAGTTGTGTTGGAACAATGAAGCAAACGGATGAAGAGCTAGATAAATGAGTGAACGATGGGAAGGAGGTGGTGTGAAAGGAAGGGAGGCCAGAGAAAGGGAGGCAAACGGACAGAGAGAGGATGGGACAGGAGAAGAGGGAAGTGGGGGTAATGAAAGAGCTACCCCATATCCAGGTGGTGGGGCATGAGCGGCAAGTTCAAGCGCAGAGAGCAGACCGGTGCCCTCCTGCGCACAAGCTTCAGGAAGAGCCCTCAACCCTCCGCAAGCCCCAGACCACAGGCCCTAGAAGGTTGGCAGACTGCGGCTCGTGAACCAAACCTGACCCACCGCTTGTTTATGTGAATAAAATTTTATTGAAACACAGCCACCCGTTCACACGTGTATCGCCAGGGGCCGCCTTCAGGATGTGGTGGCAAGGCTAAGTACTTGCAACAGAGACAGTATGACCCACACAATCCAAAATTATTTACCGTCTGGCCCTTTCCAGAAAGTGCTTGCTGGTCTCCAGGACAATGTGTGCTGGAGGACCCCAACTGGTTCCCGCCTGGGCCCTCCAGGTGCTGTCTGGATTCCTCTTGCCCGGCTTGCCTTGTGTGCCTCTGGCACGGGGGCCTCACCCCCTCTGCAGGCAGCCTCCACAGCCCTTCCTCCTGCGAGCGGAAATGTCTGTCCTTCCTGTCCCCTCCCTCATCCCTACCTCCCGCCGTGACTGTTGTATTTACCCCGACCTCTGCCCTGCGTCTAGCTGCCCACCAGCCAGCGAGGCTCAGGCCGGCTGGATCCCTCTCTCGACCAGGGAGGCAAGTGAGTCACTGAGTGCAGAGAGGGGACATCTGCTGAGCTCTGATTCTCAGCTAATCCTGCTGGCGCTGTGCGAGAGGCCCAGCCACCCCTGTGGCTTGTGTTTGCGTCTGGCCTGGCATGGGAGCCAGTGGCTTGAGAGCAGCCTCACTCCCCCAGAACCAGGGGTGTTTATTTCAGCTTCGGTTTGTCCTCAACTCCCGGGATGATTTCCCAAAAAAGCCGGGAGCTTGAGGCTCTGGCCTGTGCTTGGAGTGCGGGGTGGGGAGTGGCTGTTCTCATTTGACCCCCACACAGATCGCTGTGCCCACTTTACAGACAAGCATCCCAAGTTGTCCAGTTGCTGCCTTCTTCCTGCCTTCTTGCTGCCTGTCTTGTTCTGGAACCTTCTAGGAGCTTTCAAGAAGCACACAGGGCCTCAGTGGGTCCCTGTGGGTTCTGTTTCCCTGGGCTCCCTGGATGCCTGGCCAGTCCAGGGCTGGTCCAGGCTCGTGCACTGGTGGACACGCGGTTCCCAGGGCAGCGAGCAGGACATCTTAGCCCCACTGCACAGACAGGCACACTAATACTCTGGACACAGAGGTCCACCCTCCAAATTGTTTTCTGTTTTTGTTTTCTTTTCTTTTGTCACTGCACCCAGTGCCTCTGTAACTATGACACCTGGAAAGGGCCACAGATGAGGCAGGGGCATCAGTGAGCACAGCCCAGCAGCTAGAAATGCAGGCTGTGAAATCAGACGGCCAGTTCAAGGCCGATACTACTACCTGCTTACTAAGCACCGCCCTCCTTGTCTGTCACTAGGACTCACAATGTCCAGTGCACGGCTTCCTGAGGGCAAAAAGGGGTCATGTTTGTCCAGCCCTAGGCCCAGGCTCCCACACAGGCCTGGTGTGGGGCCAGCTGATGTCCCTTCCTTCATCCACAGGCTGCTTGTCACTTGCTGTTTGAATTCCTAGCTTGATCTGACCCGGAGCCCCAGAGGGATGTATTGCTAATTGCTGGTGTGAACCCCTGCACCATCCCGAGTCCGGCTGGGTGAGGTCTAGGCGGGGCTGAGCCACCGTGAGAGTGTATCTAGCCCTCAGCTGCCCTGTGGCGTCACCTGTGCACGTTAATGAAAACTTCATGGCACGGAGCAGAGCAGGGCCAGACCAGGAAATTGCAAAGTCGAGGGCGCCTTACCTCAGCCCCACTGCACGCTCTGCTTTTATAGCTCCACGTGAAATAACATAAAAGCATAATTTATTAAAGTATCACTTTAAGTGGGGATGGCAGGAGGGGTCCATGCCCGGGAGGCCGTGAGAGCCATATTGAGATGCCAAGGAGGGGGAGGGCGGAACTTCGGGCTCCCCGCCTGCACAGCCCGCGGGAGGCCTGGCGCAGGGTCCGGGACCCACGAGAAGATGCGGCGAAAGCTACAGAGCCTGCAGCTGCAGTGCCCGGGGGTGAATCGCGGCTGTGTAACTTCGCGTGGGTCAGTCGCCCTCTCTGAGCCGCAGTTTCCTATCTGTGCTTGGGAGGAATTGCTGAGAGATCCTGAGTCCCTTTCAGCGCTCTCCTCCTAGACCTGTTCTCTGCGAGTGAAAGAGACTTTTGGGAACTGAGCCGCGTCAGGAAATGGCCCGATCGCCTCATTAAACACGAAGGGGTATTTACACTGGGAGAAACAAATATTTATCTCTGGAGGAGAAGGAGAAGTCTCTGGAACCCCAGTTTGGCTCAGCCCCACTTGGCAGGAGGGGAGAAGGGGCTGGGAGGAAGGGCTCAGATCTGGAGGGGACAGGGCCAGGGCCGGGAGTTGGGCAAGCCTGGTGCAAATCCCAGCTGTGTCATCACCCAGCGATGGGTCCTCACGCTCCAGTACTTCTGTGTTCTGGAAGCCAGGAGCCGACTAACCCCCCAACTCTTTAGGTGGAAGGAAGAGTCAGTAGGTGACACGTGCCTGGAGCGGGGCAGCGGATTATTACTGACTCTGCCTGCACCTTGGACACCCTTGAGATCCCTCGCAGAAGGCAAATGAGGGAAAACGGGGCCGGGGAGAGAGGTCTCTCTGGAGACCAGCAACACTCCAGGAGCCAGCGGCGCCAGGGACAAGCCGCGACACAGCAGAGGGTGATTGACACATAGGCACCGAGTAGCTGGGCACAAGCAGCCTGTCCCTGGTCTCAGCCCACCTGACACCCACAGGGACACGGAGCAACAGGATGCCAATTCTGAGCCCAAATTTAGGAGCCTCAGTGCAACAAAGGATCCTGAGGGGTTTCCTTATGGAGTCTGTGCTGAAATAAAAGGATTTCTTTCCTTCCTTCCTTCTTTCTTTTTTTTTTTTTTTTTTTTGGCTGCTGTTGTTGACAGGGCCTCGCTATGTAGTTCTGTCTGGTCTTGAACTCACTATGTAGGACAGGCTGGCCTGGATCCTCCTGCATCAGCCTCCCAGTTGCTGGGATTGCAGGTGTGTGCCACCACACCTGTCTGAAATGGGAGGGTTCCTGAACCCAGCCGGGTCTCTTCACCGGCCCTGTTACCATCCTGGTCCAGGCTCCATCCTCCTGGCTGGAGCATTTTGGTGGCATCCTGGCTGGTCCCCCTCTTGTACCCTTGCCCAGAACAGTCTCTTCAGAAAAGCCAGCATGTCTGTGCCTGCGGTCATCACAGGAACCCTAGAAAATGGACATAAAGCAGGAGAGTTGGTGGTTAGACATGGGAAGAACTTGTTTGTGTGAAAGAAGCACCCTCCACGGGCTCTCCGCTGGGAAGGCTGCTGAGGACCCACGCTTCAGCTGCTGCAGGGCCCGGGCCTGGGTTGGGCCCAGGAGCCCCCAGAGAGCTGCACACACCAAACATGGCGAGCTCCTGATGTGACTGGTGCAGCCTGGTCAGACAGCGGCAAACCTCTCCTTGAACTCCCAGGGTAGAGCAGGTCCCCACGGCCAGCCAGATTTTATTTATTTAACACCATAGCCGCTGGGTTTGGTGTTTGTTAAAAGGGCTCTGGGCCCTCCTCCCACTGAGAACTCGAAAGTGACTTTCCTGACCCTGTAAGAAGGGGGCAGGAGCCAGAGGGGAGTATGAAGGGAAGGGCAGCTGGGGACAGGCTGGGGAGATGCTCGGGGTCCCAGCAGGAAGCAGACTCAAAAGAGCTAACAGGAAAGGGGCTTCCAAGGGCATGGACAGGAAACCAACGAGAGACTGGGTGATGGTGCAAAGGACCAGCAAGGGTGGGGAGCTGAGCACCCCTAAGCCCCAAGGGCGAGGGGAAGGAGCAGCCCCCAGAACCCAGAGAGGGGCTCTGTGAGAGCTACAGAGGGACCGAAGCACCCCAGAGACTCAGCACAGAGGGAGCTGGTGGGGCACAGTCATCAGGACCCCACGCCGGGACAGGTGGGGATAGGGCAGTGTCCTGAGGGTCAAGCGGCTCTCACAGGCCCTCCGGACTGTCTTCCATGGGTAGAATGTGAGTGGGGCCTCCCGGGGACTTAACGCTTGTGCCTTGAGCCTTGACCTAAAACCTCCCACAGAGGCCAGGCGGCATGTGGTCCTGTTCCCTGGGGAGGAAGTACAAGGAGTCCAAGTCCTTTCTGTGCTCAGTTGAAAAGCACAAGCCACCGAGCAACGAGACCCTGTCCCCTCCCTGCCTCTGCTCAGCCTGGGCCTCTGCGGGGCTCCCCTGGGGAAACCCGGTCCCCACTGTCTAGCCCACACCCACACACATCACACCTCTTCAGTAATAACAGCTTGTATGGAACACCAAGCACAGGCCAGGGAAAGCAAAGCTCATCAGTTAAGGTCACTCCAAGTGAGGCAGACCTGAGTCAACCCTTCCACACCGTGAGCTCGGACAGGTGCTCGCCGCCCCGGCCACCAGGATGGAGCGAGGCCCCAAGGGTCAATCCCCAAGACGCTGGTGGCTGACTGCTGCGGTGGTGGCCCTGACTGCGGGAAGGAAGCGAGCAAGAGCATGGCCAGGGTTTGCTCGGGGCACACAGACAGGGCACCAGCCAGGGGTCCCGGCCCTGGTCTCTGCCTGACCAGCTTCCTCCCCCGGTCCCAGGGTTCTGCCAGCTGCAAGAAGCCTTCCAGGTGGACGCATCTGTCCTGGTGGGATTCCCAGCACCCGATACCAGCCAGGCAGGGCTTTTACTCCTGAGTGCCGAGCGACACTCTCGGGTCACTGCTGCTGTCATCCCTGTGACAGGGAATCCAGGGCCCACAGAGGTCAGGTTGCACAGCCCCAGAGGTCAGCACTACAGCCAGGCAGCCAAGCCCCGCAGAGTCCTTGCACTCGGCCTCCACCCAGCCCTGCCCCTCTTCAGGCCGCTCTACCCTGCCCACCTCCCCTTGGACAGGAACGACGCCATCTCAGAGCTCGGGTGCAGGGCGTCTCTGGGCACGGCTGGGGCGGGAGAAAGGACAGTCTGGCAGCACCTCCACCTGGACCCGGCCCCGCCCCATCAGCCCCAGCCTCCTTGGTGGTCCTGGGTCCCAGCAGCCCCTGGCCTCCCAAAGCAGGCAGGTTTTCCCAAAACCTAAGGGTGCACCCGCCCACCAGGTCTGCTCAGGAGCAAGGCGAGCTTCCCCACTGTCCCCTCCATGCACGGCTCCCCCAGAAACCCCTGGCACAGTCCTCTGCTTTTCTAGAAACGGTGCAGGGTGGGTGTACTTCTGTCCATCCAACCAGCCTCCGCCCCTTGGCTGGCCCGGCATTCGTCCCCAGTAGTGCCCAGCGACTGTCACTCGGACGGGAACCCCAGCCCCGGCTAGGTCAGCTAATTTGTTCAAACACTCCCTCACTGTCCCTGGGCTTCAGCTTCCCCATTTGCAGAAGGACGGGTATGAGCAACACCACACACACACACACACACACACGTGCGCGCGCGTGCACACGCACACCCACGTCAGCCTCTCAGTAGGACGCTGAGCTTCTCCGGGTTGGGTTACCAACATGTCGTGAGAGGGAGGAAGGGAGGCGGGGCAGGGGAAGGAGCTGTGAATTCCACACACCGCGCCTGTGCCTGAAAGGCCTGGACTGGCTGAATGCCATAGTGTGTCCGTGCCCACCTGCCTCTGGGCGGGGTGTAGAGCGGTGGTAGAGGTGCAACTAGGAGGTGTTCCCAAACCCAGAAAGCCAAAAGACGCCGACGAGTCACTCAGACACGCACTCCTTTTTCACAGACGCAACCGCCTGCTCCTGTGTTCACAAAGGCACACACACCCACACACCTGAACTCACATATGTCCTACACACGCACTTACACACTTCGCAATATTCTCTTTCAGTCATTCAACAAACACCCATGGGGCCAGTCTGCTGTGATGGTATCACCCTCCTCCCACCTCTCAGGAAACACAGCCCCGTGCAATTGTTCACCCTCTGACGCTCACGTACACTTTCGGTCACGCCACGATCCACATCCCAATGCTTACACCGCAGGCTCCTTCCAAGCCCCCAGCAAATGGTTCACATGATGGCCAAAGCCAGAAACGGGAATGGAAATCAGGGGAGCGGTGTGCCAGGGAGCTAATTAATAAAAACATGATGATATTTTCCTGAATTTGGTCATGCTTGTGGTATTTGTCAGCTTAGAATTGTGTAATTTATTGTGGTTTCTTCTCTCATTTTAAAGACACAGTATTTGCCATTTTGCTCTGTTTATAAAGAGGGTCTCCAAAATTGAATACATCGCAGCCTCACCAAGCCTGAGCTTCTCCTGCACACATCCAGTTATTCAGTGCTACCTGTCACTTGCACACTCATGCTTTTGTACACACATTCCTGTCCCCAAGTATTCCTATCAGCCAGAGGCAGCGTCACACAAGGCCATCCTGTCCCACTTCGGAGCAGCCACACCAGCCCCTGGCCGCGGGTCGGCCCCTCACTCCTGGTCCCAGCTCATGCTGTGGCTGCAGACACCTGGCCCTCATGCCCTGTTTCCAGCACCCAAGAAATGGCACCATCACCCACCTTGCGCCCTCCTGCTCCGACCCCAGACCTGCACTGCAAAGCCACACCCTGACTCTGCCCCACCATGGACCTGCGCACCCAGGTGACCGCCAAACCCACGGGACCTTCTGGAATTTCCCTGGAGACCTCCTCACTGGCCAGGGCTGGCCGGCGTTAAGAAGAGGATATGAAAATTGGAATGGCACAGCCTTCCTGGATTCCAATCCTGACTCTGCTCACAGGCAAGTAAGTATACCTCCTTGAGCCTCAGTTTATCCATCTGTAAAGTAGGGGGATAATCCTTCCTCATAGGCACGGTGGGGGACTAACTGAGCGAAAACAGGCAGAGCACAGAGCAAGAAGCCAGCTCACAGGAGCGGTCACCACTGCAGGGAGCGGGAGAGGAGCCTGTCCCCTCGCTGGCCCTCCTCCAGCCCTCGCTGGCCCCTCCCTGAAGCCTCAGCCACATCACCCTCTCGGCCAGCGGGCCACCCGAGTGCTGGGATCACCAGCGCACCTGCTTCCAAGGGCTCTAATTTCCTGTAAGTGTGAGAATTCAGGTCAGACACGGCCTGAGGCCCGCAGCCCCCTCCCGGCGGAAACCCATAAATAACCCAGCTCGCCTGCCTGGCCCGGGTGTGAGACTCCCTCTCCTTACCCACCACCTTGTGGGCTTGGCACTGCCCTGCTGGGAGGGTACAGTGATTTCCCTTACACGTGAGGAAGACGAGGCTGAAGAGAGGAATCCCAGATTGAGACCCCGACCTATGAAGCAGTCAGAATGTCCTTTGAGACGCACCCTTCTGTCGGGCATGGTAGTGCGTGCCTGTAATCCCAGCCCTGTGAGATGCTGAGGCAGGAAGATCACAAGTTTGAGCTCAGCCTGGGCAGCTTAGTAACTTAGGGAGACCCTGCCACAAAATTTTTAAAAAATAAATAAAAAGAGGGGGATATAGGTCAGTGTCAAGGCCCTGGGTTCAATCCCCAGTACCACCGCCACCATCAAAAAAAGGCCCCTCCCCTCCTCCCTCCGCCCAAAGAAGTGACCCTCCATTCATGCCCAGATGTCCACGACTTTAGCATGAGATTCGTCCTTTAGTGCAGCGGTCAGCTAACACGTCCTGTAAGGGCCAGCTGAAAACGCTGAGCCCCAAGAGGCAGAGAGTCTCTGCTGCAGGTACCGGACTCCCCTGGCCTCTACCCTCTAAATGGCAACAGCACAGCAGGGCATGCACACACAGCCGGTTGTGACAGCCGAATGTCCCCCAGGAGACAAATCACCAGGTTGAGGGCCGCACCCAGAGCCGGAGCACACCTCCAGAGGAAGTCCCCTCTCCAGCTCGGCCCTCCGCGGAGGGAGGGGGCTGAGAGGAGGAACGTGACCACAGCTGCAGGCTCCAAAAGCGCTGAGGAGACACGAAGACGTTTCCCTGTGAGTCAAAGCCCAGGAATGTGTCGCCCAGTGTGGCCACGAGCCAGCGCCCCACACGCCACCCCGTCTACCCCCGGGGCATCCGCCTTTTATTAGAACAGAGGAGGAGGCAGGTGCTAGGTCTCTGAGAGCCCATAAAGGACCCAATAAAGTCCAGGAGGGGGCTGCTGGGCAGGCAAATCCCTGAGGAGGCCCCTCCTGTCCCTCCGAGGAGAAGGAGCTGTGCCCGGATGGAACTGAGGAGTCCACCCCGCCCCGCCTGGTCCACCTGGCCACCTTAGCTCGCCTGCATTCCCTTCTTTTTTGAATTATTTTTAGATCTTTATTTGGTCCTGGTTTTGTGGGGAATTTTGGGGGTCTAATTTTTCCTTGTGATGAAGCTTGGTACAACTACTGTAAGCTCACACCGTATCAGGCAAAGCTATTCAGTCCTGTCTTCTCCCACCCATGTCTGATCCTCAGCATCAATGGCTGCCTGAGAGTCTCAGGGGCCTCAGTTTCCAAGTCTGTAAAGTGGGGATCACCCGTATGTCCTCCCCGCAGGGTCTGGGGGGATTTAAGAAAATGTAGGTACCCTCAACTTGCTTCTTTCCTCCCTCTTGCTCCTTCCCTTCCATGCCCTTTGCCATGTAGGGGGAAATCCAGCAAGTCCAGCCTCAACACTAGCCTCCCTCCCTCTCATTCTCGGGTTCTACCTGTACCTCCTTCGGTCCCCCAAGCCTACCCAGGCACCCGGCCTCAGGGCTCCAGTCCGGCCCTGTTCCCACAGACTCCTGCCTGGACTCCGAAGGCCACACCTCCCCCGGGAAGCCTGTCTGGGTGACTCGTTCGCCGCAGAATCAGGCACTTTCAGAGCACCATGGCCCCTTGTCTCCACCGGGACATCATCCCTGTGCCAAGCGCCAGACCATGCCCCTTGCGAACACTGGGTCCTTTGGGCCCACAGCATACAGCAAGGCAGAAACTACTCTCCCCAATTTCCAGATATGGAAACGGAGGCTCAGAGCTGGGGGGAGGGGACTTGCTCACACTTCATTCACTTTCCACAGAGCCAGGAGGCCTCATCCAGATGGCTCAAGAGTTTGCACTAGATTTGCCAGAACAACACCAGGAGGTCACCACACACACACACACACACACACACACACACACACACACGCACAACCATGAATAAGGAGGCCCCAAGACATTGTGGGGCTCATGGGTGACCTGCGTCATCTCCTATTCGCCAAGGTCTCGCACCACCTGCAGAAAGGCAGGGAACCCTACGCCCTGGCGCCTGAAATAGCACCTTCGCCCCTTCCTCTGGGATCTAGTTATTATTGACTGATGAATGGAAGTGAGGGGCTTCCTTTTTAGAAACTCTGGGAACATCCAGCCTTGTTTCTTCAGAAGGTGGCTCCCTAGGAAGATCCTCCTTCCTCCTCCCGGCCCGTGCCCTGCCCTGCTGTCCCCTTCTCCACCCTGAAGGCTCCTGGGGCCACAGGGTTTGCAAAGCATAGCCAGTGTTTATCTCAGGTAGCCCAGGAGCATCTTTGTGCCCGTGCCCATTTACACGTGTCCATGGCGTGGGATGGGCTTCCTGGCACAAGGAAGTGTTTCTCTGGAACCAGGCCACGCACCTGCCTAGGAACCCGCAAAGACTAGCAGGGCCCAGCTGTTCTCAGGCTCCCAGAACAAACTCACTTTGCTCTCTGCACTCTGGCACAGCTACCACCAGCTGCCACGAGGCAGCCGGGTAGGGTCTAACGGACACACGTGGGCCACCCTCGGGACCCGCTGCTGACCGTCGTGAGTCCTGCTGATGACTCTCCTGGACCCTCTCCCAGCTCTGAGGGGTCCCACCACCACGGGCTGTGCTCCAGGGCGATGCGCCTGCCAGACCACCGTAGTGATGGTGACAAACGTGCTGCCAGCCAGAATCCTCCTAATTAGAAATCTTTCATGAACCTTAGAGCGTTTGAACCATGCCCTCTGTCCCTAAACCTTAGAGAAGATTTTTTTTTTCCTTCCTTTTTGGCCAAGATAATGAAAGCCCAGTGCTGGGTAAGACCTGAGGTCTGTGCACGATGTAGAGGAAACTGAAGCCCAGAGGAGAATGATTTGTCCAAGGTCACACAACAAGAAGATGGCAGGGCTGAGAAGAGGACCCCAGTGTGAGAGGCCTCTGTCCGCGCCTGCCGGCCCCTGGAGCAAGGAAGACCTGCTGTGAGACGCTGACATGCCCTCCGAGCCTGCCCACCCAGTGACAGGAGAGCTGCCCACCTGCCCAAACCCTCTGGAAGGGGCCACGGACCAGGGCACCCCTTCCCCCACCAGGGTACCCGGGCTTCCCGTGCCACCCCCGAAATAGCCCAGTTCTCTGGCTCTCAGATCGGGTTGCAGCCGTGCTGTCCAGATGGGGCACCCGGGAGGGCGGGCAGCACTTCCCTCTCTGCCGCCCCTCCTGCTCCCCCTCACACGTCAGCGCTTGGGCTGAGCCTTAAATCACAGTCTCCCTCCTGAGGACACAGTCTTTTCTGGAGGCTGTGGGGACAGGAGATCTGGGCAAGGTGCCTGGTGCTGGGGACAGGTTGGGAAGTGACTATTAATAACAGGAGAAATGCTGGGAGGGTCCCAGATTGAAGAGTGATTGAGGGTTCCACCATGGAGCTACTGTGTGGTCCTGGCAGAGTCACTTGCCCTTTTCGAACCTCAGTTTTCCCATCTATAAAATGGGGGAAGTGCTCTGCCCCATCCCCCCTCCTGGGGTCCCCATTCTAGTGGTCAACAAGTGCTGGCCCTGGGGTCAGTGTGCTGCATGCTGGGAGTACTGGGCTGTGCCATTGTATTTAGAGACAAGATTGATCCCCAGTGCCTCCCCCACAACAGAGACCGGGGAATTAGAGGTGGGATCTTCAGAGTCAGGCCCCTCACCGCCCTGGCTCCAGCAGTGAAGCTGAGATTTCTGTTGCAAGCAGTCTGCCTCCCACCACGCCCGCCCCACCTCAGCCCGACAGCCCCTAAGACTCAGCTACAATTGGTTCCCTCAGTTTAGGGGCTACAGAGGCCAGGGAACAGGAGTGGGGTCTCCAGGAGCACTGCCCCCAGCCTAGAGCAACCAGAACAAGTGGAGATTCAGCCAGCTTCTCACCAGGCGCCGTGGGGCGGGCAGGCGCACAGAGGCTGGGCCGTGGGAGCACTGGGTAGGAGTCCAGAGCCAGCCAGGTTCAGGCCCTGCCTCTTGGGCCTCAGTTTCCTCTCTGAACAGAGGAGGCCCAGCTCTCTCAGCCGCGACGGCTCACAGCACTGGGGGCTCCACAGCACCAGTGTCTGTGGTGGGTGAGGGCTGTGGCATGTCACAGCGAGTGCTCCTTCCTAGCAGGGGTGGCTTCGGGGGCCCCATCCCCACACGCAAGCGCCTGACCTTCACAGTCGGCCCCACACTGAGTCCTCACAGCCCCGAGAGGGTGCAGTGGGGACAACACAGCCCTGCAGGGGCTGCTCATCTGGAAGCACAGAGCCAGCCACCTGCACCCAGACTTTACATGTTTTATTTTGAGGGGGAAAATAGTTGTACTTTGTGGTGGAGGTGATTACAGGAGTTGATTATTTAACCTCTTGTTCATCTGACTATTTCCTTTGGCTTTTTCGAAACACAAACTAACAAATGCATAGTGGTACAAGCTGCCTGTAGGCCAGTCGGTTGTCTTCCGGGGTCGTCTCCCTCCACCCTTCCTCCTGGCCCTGAGGCTTTCCCTGCCTCTGGACTCTTTCCTTCTGCAGAGCGGATGCATTCCCTAAGAGCTGCCATGCACCGGGCTGGGCGGGCTCCCTGCAAATTCCACCTTCCTGGAAGCTGGGAGCGGGGTCCGTGCGCTCACCGGCGGATGTCCCCGAGCCCCTTGGCACAATCTGTCACCAAGCAGGTACTCAGTATTTGCTGGGTGAATGAGTGAGTTAATGAGTGGAATGAAGAACCCAGAATCCAGAGGCAGTCTAGGGAGGGGCTGGGGCTGAACTTGAGGTTCCCACGAGCCACCCTAAGGAGCGGGTGGCGGCCAGCTGTAAGAATGTCACAGTTGAGTGCTGCAAAGAAAGCAGCAGGGAGTAGTGTCCAGTCTGCTCAAATTCAGCTGCCCCCAACACTAAACTGTCCCCTCGCACATCTCCATAGTGGCTCTTGCAGGGGGTAGTGAACACAGCGCTGTCCTCTTTGCCCCACCAGCCCAGACTGGCCAGCCCTGCCTCCCTCCCTCTCCTAAGCCTCTGGGACAAAAGCTGCCCTTGTGGGAGCCAGGACCATTGTAATTAAAAAGGAAACATAATAAAGCCCACTCTGAAGCCAAATCCCCATCCCCAGAGCGACGCCCAGCCCACCCCTCACTGCCCACAAGGACACATGGCCCCTTTGTGTGCCCTGTGCAGGGCTACTCCCATCCTGCCCCGCCCTGCCACTCTCCTCCCTCCCCTGCCTTCTCTGTACCCCCGATGGCCCCAGGACCCTGGCCTCCTCCATTCACAGAGAGGAAACTGAGGCCCAAGAGGCAGGGCCTGAACTCAAGCTCCCGACTCCCAACCTTCACTCTCACAGCCCAGCATCTGTCCACTAAGCGTCCACTCTCTCGGCCCCGTGTCCCAGAGCAGGGGTCCCAGATGGAGAAGAAAGAGCTGGAATCCCAGAGCCCCTCTCACCTGGCTGAGAGCAACCCCAGCACCAAGCACCATCCACGCTGAGCCCCTGAGGGGCTGATAGTGCTGAGGTCACACAGCAGACCAGAGGCAGCCCTGTGACAAAACTCTGGGCCACCTGGCTCCGAAGCAGACTCTGTCACCCCAAGGAGGTCCCAAAGGCAAGCCAGGCTCTGGGCCTGGACATCAGATCTGAAGCTGGGGAAGGGGGTCCAGCTGACCCCTGAGGGGGCCGGAGAACTCCCAGGGGCGTCCCGGATGGCAGGGAGGACGGCACCTGCCCACAGAAGGGCGGGGCTGATGTGGGCTCCAGCAGGGCCAGTGCCAGGCCTCCCATTCTCCGCATGACACCTCCAGAGCCGGGCAGCCCTGAGGCCCAGCACCGCGCTGAGGCGGAGGTCAGAGCCACGTAGCCCTTTGGCCCCGTCCCAGGGTTCTCCCTGTAATCCCTGGGCCCTCGGCGGGGGCAAAACTGGGACACTGGTTGCGGCTGTTGGGGGGCCTGCCTCGCCCTGCCCTGGGGTCCTGCTCCTGAGCCCTCCCGCCTCACTGCCAGCGACCTCAACACCTACATGCACGCTGTCTGGGATATCAGGTGACTCCACAGGGTCTCAGGGGAGCCCGGGGGACACCAGGAGGGATGAGAACCAGGTCCCCTCCTGACCCGGATGGCGTTAGGCCAGCGATGGGGATGTCTGTGCTCCTGTGTGCACACAGGGGACACCAGGTGGGGGCCTGCTGGACGTGGGCATGGCTGGGTGAGCAGAGGCAGGACTGTGCTGGTGATCACTGTTTATTTATAATAACTCATCACTGTTTATCGAGACTTTCCTCCAAGAGCTGTGCCCCAAAGCTGCCTCATTTCACTTCCCTTCCCTTTGAGGGAAATACTCCCCTGCTCCCATTTTACAGATAGGAAAACTGCCCAAGGTCACATGACCCTAAGTGGTGGGGTTTAGATTGGAGGCCAGGTCTGTCTGGCACACATCTTGAAGTGGGGACACAGGACGCTCACCACCCAGCAGTCCCACCCGGCACTGGGACATCAGTCCTGCCCTTTAGTGCAGAACTCCGTGGGGCACAGAGGCATGAGTCGCCACCCTTCCTATTCCTACTAGCAGAGACCAAGGAACCTCAACAGTGTGTGCAAGAGTGAGTGTAAGTGTGTGTGGGTGTGCACATGTGTGCTGGACAGCCTATCACGGGGGTCCCTTCGTAGTCTGCCGTCCCTACTTCTCCTCACAGTTCAGCTATCTTGTCCAGAAGGATTGAGGCGGGGTCGCCCCAGTACCCAGGGCAGGGGCAGCCAGGAGGGAAGTAGCGTGGGCCCCACGCACCCCTGCACCCCAGGAGCCAGCCGGGGCGGGCAGGGATTAGGCAGATAATGCCTCTTGTAAGAACAAGGGATTGTTGCAAAGGGAACACAGGAGTGGGGGGCTGAGGGGCCAGTTTGGATTTCTCCCGGGGTGAAAGCTGAGCCCCCCGGGGAGGAGGCGCCCCTCCTGCCAGGCCCTAATCCCCATCCTTCTCACCAAAACCCCAAAGAAGAGGCCGTTCACTGCTGGCAGATTCCTGTGATTCATTAATTCAGGATTTGCAGGAGGGACAGCCCAGCGTCCCTCCCTGCAGGCAGCAACCTGAGCGGGGCAGGTGGGTGCTGCTGGCGGGGGACACTTGGAGTGACAAGGAAAGGAGGCAGCTGGGAAGCTCTCTGCCTAGCTGGGCCAGGAGACAGAGCAACATCCCCAGGGGCCGCCGGGTACCTGCTCTGGCCACGGAGGGAGCAGAGTCGCCCCCGTTTTCCCTCACCCCAGGTTCTTTCTGTTTTACCAGAT
The DNA here is from genome assembly GCA_004026905.1 of Hystrix cristata. Lineage (NCBI taxonomy): Eukaryota > Metazoa > Chordata > Mammalia > Rodentia > Hystricidae > Hystrix > Hystrix cristata. The sequence continues at coordinate 97,119 of PVJO010003050.1, forward strand.
TTTAGTTACTGATCCATTTCCCTCCTTTCAAGGAGGTGTCATCGACACGCAGTAAAATGCCCAGATCAGAACCGCACAGCTGAATGTGTTTCAACGAGGATCAAGAGACCGGGCACCATCACGATGGAGATGCAGAACATTCTTGTCGCCCCAAAAGGTTCCTTCATCCCCTCCTCATGCTAACTGCCACTCCCCAAGGCAGCCACAGGTCTGCTTCCTGGTGCATGGATCTGTCTTCCCTTTTCACCAGCTCCCGTCCAGCTCCCTAAAGTCAGGCCTGTCATCTGGGCTCAGAGTAACACTGTGGATCCGCCAGGTGGTCATGGGAGATCCGGGTGTCTGTGGGGGACTGCATCCAACCAAGGGTGCCCTGGCTGGAGCCAGTTCGCAAAGCCTTGGGTCTTCCCAGGCCCGAGGAGCCTGGCCTCTCACACTTCTGATTCTTCAGATTCACCTGGGTTTTTCAAATCTTCTATCCACTCCCCGCTCTCACCCCCGGTCTTGTGTCAGGTCCCCTTCCTGCCGCTGCCACCTCTGTCCCCAGGCCCCACTGCCGCTCCTCTGGCCTCCCTCCGCTACTCTATCTCTACTCCAGAGCAGCTTGCCAAATGAATGAGCTGCTCTCCCAGAATCCTCAGCGTCTCCCCATGGCCCACAGAAGAAAGTCCGAGCCTCTTCATCTGGCATTCCAGGCACTTTCGGGTGGAGCCCCTCTGCCTCCCTCAAACCTCACCTCTCGCGGGCTAAGCTCCACCATGGAGCCGCCCTAGATAAAGCCGCTGCATTGTGTCACCCTCCCTCTTTTCCAGGCCTCTGCTCCTGCTCTTCCCTCTGCCAGAACACAGGGGCCCTCTGGATCCAGCTCTCAAGCGCTGCCACCCGAGGAAGCTTCCCTCCCCACCCCAGGCCGGGTCAGGTTCCGCTCGACCCCACCATCGCTGGGCCTCCATTCTCTGTGTCACCCCCACCTTGGTCTGTACCCCTCCCTTACCCTAACTTCCAGCCTCCAGGCTGGTGTCTTGTTCGGATCTGGATTCTGGGCCCCGGCCAGGGTTGGCACATGATAAGTCTCCACGAGGTCCTGCCACTGCACTGCCCTGACCCACCTTGGCACTGGCCTGCCGTGCTCCTGGGTGCAGAGGAGTTGGATGAGGTTGGATTCAATCAGTAGTGTGGTATCAGGGCAGAACTGAGAGCCAAGACAGTGGCACAGACAGGAAGGAGGGAGTCACATCCCTCAACTTCGTGTCCCATAGCAGCTGCTGCGGTGGGAACTATTCTGTCCCCATTGCACGGATGTGGAAACTGAGGCTCAGAGAGTTTTCTCTCCCAGGCTTCCCAGCCTGTAAGAGAAGCCCAAGGAGTGGAGTCCGAACTCCGAATGCTCGCAGTCTGAGCACAGGGAGAAACCCAGATGGAGGAGGTAGCTGGGCAGGTGTGGAGGGTGACAGACCCTGGGGGAGAAATAGAAGACTCTGAGTGAGCACCCTAGCTACACACTTGTGACTGCACTTACACCTATGTGCACGCACACTCGTCTGGGTCTGCTGTGGCTCCTGCACTCAGGTGGTGCAGGACTGGCTTGGTCCCAGCACACACTGCGCCCCGAGCTCACACCCCACCCACAGATGTAGCCAGCCACTCGGGCTTGCCCCCGGGTGTGGACGAGGCCCTGGCCTGGGGCGCAGGGCGGGGCAGTGGTGTGAGTGCGAGGCCGGGATGCCCACACCTGTGCAGACCTCCCTGGGGTGAGTGCCAGCGCGGTGGCTGCTCCCCTACCCTGCAGCAGCCTACCGGAGGCGACACTGGCCTCATGTCCCTGAAGTGCTGGGGAAGCCCGAGGTGGGGCTGGGCGGGCAGGCCTGGGCCAGGCTCCTCTCTGGTTTCAAAGCCCAGATTCCAGCTGCTTTTCTTCAGGCGGCAGGTTCCACAGCTCAGCCCTCCCCTCTGTAAATTGGGTGTGTGAGCAGCCTTCCCAGGCAGGGATGGTGGGAGACTTACAGAGATGTGAGTCCCACATCTAGAATTCCAGGAGAGGGGCTGTGAATGCTGTGGTGTCCCTCCAGCCCCTTCTCCACTGGGAGAGAAAACTCTCTGAGCCTCAGTTTCTGCATCTGTGCAATGGGGACAGAATAGTTCCCACCACAGCAGCTGCTATGGGACACAAACTTGCAGGAAGGGCCAGATGCAGGAGAGGAATTCAGCAGTGAATGAGTGCATGAATAAATGAATGGCCGGAGGGGCTGGCCAGGACCCGTCCCTCCTCCCTGGGCCTGCCTGGCCATTCCCCACTATCTAAGGCCCCAGCCCTCTCCCAGTCTTGGCAGCTCAGTGAGGTAGGAGGCATCTGGGTGTCAGACAGGCCCCACCCTCCCAGGCAGGCAAGGGCAGGCCCAGGGAAGCTGGGGCTCCCGGGAAAGCAACACGCCAGAACCCCAGGTGCTCTGCCTGCCGGGGACAGGTGGAGGGGGAGGACAGGGTGTGGGCTCATTAACGACATGTATTCACTCAGCAAACCCCTTCTAGGCACTAACTCCGTGCCAAGGCCTGGGCCGGGCGCTGGGGCTGCCAAAACCAACAGCCCCCACCCCCGCCCTCAGGGCTCTGGCAGGAGCAAGGTGGTTTCAAGCCAGTGCGGTGTGCAGAGGATCCCGAAGCTGGGAGAACGCTGGGCCGGCCCGGGTAGGGCTGCTGGAGAAGCGGGCATGGAGCTAGTGGAGAGTCAGGTGTTCCAGGACAAGGAAACAGCTCAGACAGGGCCTAGCTCTCCCTGTCTTGGGTGAGAAATGATGGAGACAGAGCTGGAGAAGACTTTAGCACTGTGGCAGGTTTTGGCACAGAAGGCTAAGTCCCGGGGGTGAAATCAGACATTGTTAATGATCATCACTCTCATTTGACACAGGTCTCAAGATTTTCAAATTGCTTTCATACCCAGGATCTTACGTGGTTCTTGTCAAAATCCTACCGTCAAAGAGGGGATAAAAAAGCTCACTGATTCCTTTTTACCTTGGCCACTAGGAAACTCAAAGGCTAAACTGACCACTTACAAAGACATTCCAAAAGCTTCTTCTCTTTCACCTATAGGATTAGTCCTTCCCCACTGTGTGACCATGAGCACACCACTTACCCTCTCTAAGCCTCTATTCTGCACTGACCTCTACACAGCACTGCTTGTAAGCTTAGAGGTTAGTT
>PVJO010003050.1:100410-130325 GCA_004026905.1 Hystrix cristata
CTGCTGCACACAGTAGGGCTCCCTCGGGCTCAGATCCCCTGAGTCCCCGTGCCCAGGACCTCAGGAAGGGAGACATCACCCCAAAGGGGTTCAGACCCCACCCCAGGAGCCCCCCAACTGGGCCGTGGAGACTGTGTGCAGGGCAAAACCATTACACGGCTTAACGGGGAGAAGGTGCCAAAGACACATGTATTTACAAACCCGCCGCGCCCAGCCACACCGCAGCCCCGGGAGGCTGCCAGGCCAGCTGGCAGGTGGGCTTCCGAGGCGCCTCCACCAGCACCCTCCAGAGGGCACCCTCTGAGCCGTGGATGCCCAGAGCCACCGCAGGCAGGCAAGTGACCTACCTGCTTGGAGCCCTCCCCATGGTGGCTGAGTCTTTGGCCCTGGGCTGGGTCCCAGCCGTGAGGCGAGTACACGGCTGCAGCTGAGGGACACTCAGGCCACCTCTGCGGCTCCTTCTGCTCCAGTATGCCAAAGGTCAAGTCCAGCCTCCCCGTGGACACGGGGAGAAGAGGACACGGGAAAGGTCAGGACCCGTCCACCCTGCTGTCACCAGACCCCAACCCTGGAACATCTGGTTCTCCTGCTCACAGTATGAATTCAAGCAAATGACTTACTCATTCTTGTGCCTCAGTTTCCACAGATGTGAAATAGGGATGATGACAGTGCCATGAGGGCTGCTGTGTGGAGGAGAAGACACGATGGCTGAGGCACATGGCAACAGGACAGCCGGCTCACGGCGTCATCTTGCTAAGCTTTAGCTGGCAGTGTGCCAGTGGCTCTTTACAACAGTCAGCTTTTGCAAGAGGGCACAGACGGCTCTGGCCTGTGGAGCGCCTTCTGCTCACACGCTTCTCACCTCCTGGTCTCTGTGTAAGCCATTCCCTCTGCTGGGAAGCCCTTTCTGGTGTCCCTTTGTTCTCGGCAAACTCACGCTCTCCCTGCATAATCTAGAGATGGAATTGTTTAATGCCCTTTGGAGACACCTCGTAAGTGTCTTTACAATCTCACTGAACTCTCATGATTCTGAGAGGCAGGTGTTTATGCTCCCATTTTTCAGATGAGGAAACTGAGGCTTGCCAAGGGCTGTCAATTAAATGGTGACCTAGGGGCAGAGAGGGCCGGGTGTTGCCTCCTGCACCTTTCTCTTGCCCACCGGCACTTCCTTCTTATGCCACCCGCCCAAACTTGGGTCTCTGTCCCCAGGGCAAGCATTGTCTCACTTGAGCTGCTTAGGTGCAGGAGCCCAGGAAGGCCCCAGGGATGGACCAGCAGAGCCAAGAGGACGGGCCAAGGAGCATGGGAGCCCAGGGACCCACTGCCAAACACTGGGGCGGGAAGGGCTCCACACCTATGTGCGGGGAGGTGCTGACCTTCTGTCAACTTGGGGAGAAACTTCCAGAGGAATGTAAGCTATGAAGGGGGAGGGGAAGGCAGGCCCAGGCAGTCACAGCACACAGCCTGCCATGGGGAGAAGGTGGGGGAGGAGCGGGTCAGGGGAGACCCTGGCAGGACTCTCGGCCTTGGCGGCCACTCTGACCACCCATCCCTGGAGCCCCTGCAGGCTCCGAAGCCTGCTTCACGAAGGCCCATCTGCCCCAGGGACCCGCTCAGCCAGGAAGGTGACACAGGGAAACCAGTGGGGTGTGGCAGACAGAACTGGCTTCAAACCCCGCCCAACTGCTGTCTAGAAGTGTGTCACCTCAAGCGTGACATCTCCTAGTCCAAGCCTCAGTTTCCCCTTCTGCGAGCTGCATCTCAGAGTCCTGATGAAACATGCAGGTGGCACCCAAGTATCTGGGCAGAGCAGACTATCAAGGCTGCCACGGTCTGATGGCAGGGTCCCCAGAGGGCATTGGTAGGCTCGGCACTACGCCCCCGGCTTCGTAGCTTGCCCACGGCTGCATTGGCTAGGAGAGGAAACCACGGCACCGAAGTCAGGGTGTTCCAGGACACGCAGTCTGGCCCTGCCCCGTGTGCCAGCCCCTCCGGGCCATAGGCTCCCAGAGGGGAGGTGCCCTGTTGCTGCGTCCTCAGCCCCGAGCCCTGGGCCCATGGGCAGCAGAGAATGGCACTGTTGAAGGGACAGAGATGCCCCCACAGGGAATCCCTGGAACCTCCATGATCTCCTGCTCCAGTGACCACCCCCCCAGATTTGGGTCTGAAGGGTGCCTCACTCCCCACCACCATTCAGTGGTTTCTAAGTCATCATTACAAAACTCAGGGATGACCCAAGAGTGCCCGTGGGTGGGGCAGACGGACACAGGGGGCAGGAATGAGCAGGTGGTGACAGGGCTGCTCCTTGCCACCAGGCCCCAGCACAGCACACACGTGCACACATGTGCACGCACGCCCTGGCAGGCCTGGGGAGCCCTGTAAGCCTGCCAAGTCAGCTGCTCCTCTCCACATCCCCTTCCGAGGGTTGGGCCCCAGGAGCCTCAGGCAGTGACACCTGGGGCCCAGGGGTCCTCACAAGTCTCCTAAGGGCTGCCACTGCGGGGAAGGGTGACCCAAGAGACACGATGGCTCCCAGCTTCAGAGCCCTGTCTCCCGTCGCTGCTGTGTTTGTTGAAACTGCAGGTGTGCCATTTGGAGGTAGAAGTCTATGGCCCCAAATGCTGAAAGGCCACCAGACCAGGCATACAGTCTCCCTGGTCACTGGGAAGAGATTAAATGACACTCCTTTAGGACTGAGGGTGTGACTCAGTGGTAAAGCATTTGCCTAGAACGTGTAGACCCTGGGTGCCATCCGCCCCCAAAAAATAATACTACTAAAGACACGGGCTTGTAGCTGGCTCTTCCTAGAAAGCACACGGTGTGGAGAATCGTCCCTCTGCTTGGTCCCGCCACCTTTGTACAGCATCTGTGAGTGTGCCCTGCACACTTCGCCCCATTCTCTTCCCTCCTCCTGCAGGACAGACGTGTTCCTGCCACCCACAGGCAAGTGATACCCCAGGTCACACCTCAAGGAAGGAGTAGAGCCGAGACCAGAGCTCAGATCTGTCCCAGTCCAGACCAGGGCTTCCCTCTAGGTGACAGCTGTGACCTTTGGCGGGTCACCTGTGCCACCAACATCCTCTGTCATGACCTGGAACTGCCGTAGTCTTGGGGGAAGGAAGGAGCCTTTCAGCCTGTCTAGGTGACGGCAACGGTGACGGTGCTGCTGGGGAGGAAGGAGGAAAGAAACAATGAGCGAAGCCAGGCCCAGGATCTTTGTGCCATGCGTGTAGCGGGAAGGAGAAACCAGGACTCAGCCGAGGGGACCCGGGGCCCTTCCTGCAATGACCTCCACCAGCTGTGTGGAGGCCAGTGTCACTGTTGTTGTTGAGAGGTGCACAAGACTATGGTCACCCAAAAAATTTATGAACAGAACCCAGTCAGCACAAGAAACAATACGAAGAATCAGTGCTTGGGACCACACCCTATTAAAAGGCTTTTGCACAGCAAAAGAAATCACCAATAGAGCGGGATGAAACCCACAGACTGGGAAAAGATTTTTGCCAGCTGCCCCTCAGACAAAGGTCTAACATCTAGAATATATAAAGAACTCAAAAAAATCAAACCCCCCAAATTTAAAGACCCAATCCAAAACTGAGCGTCTGAAATGAATAAACATTTCTCAGATGAAGAAGTAAAAATAGCAAACAAATATATGAAAAAGTGTTCAACATCATTGGTCATTCAAGAGATGCAAATTAAAACAACGCTAAGATACCATCTCACTCTAGAAAGAACAGCTATTATCAAGAAATCAAACAAGTGCTGGCGGGGCTGCGGGGAAAAAGGAACCCTCCTCCACTGTTGGTGGGAATGCAGACTGGTCCAACCACTGTGGAAGTCAGTGTGGAGATTCCTCAGAAAACTACAGCTAGAGGTTCCATTTGACCCAGCTATTCCTCTGCTGGGTATCTTCCCAGAATTAAACTCATCACATCACAGCGATATATGCACAATCATGTTCATAGCAACACAATTTGTAATAGCTAAGTCTTGGAAACAACCTAAATGCCCAATGACTAGTGAACAGCTAAAGAAGATGTGGTTTTTCTGCACAATGGAGTACTACTCTGCCATAAAAAAGGACAAACTGGAGACATTTGTAGGTAAATGGATGCACCTTGCGAACATACTCTTAAGTGAAATGAAGCAGACACTCATCAGTACACATCAAGTTGTTTGTCTGATGTGAGAAACCATAAGTGTAAATAAGAACAAAGAGGTATAATAGATATTATGTGGAAAAAAAAGTATTAAAAAGAGAGGAGAACTAGATAGGGAGAAGGGGAAAAGAAGGAAGGGAAAAAGAAAAGAAAGGAGAAAGGGAAAAAATGAAATAAACCTGCTGTGACTAGGGAAGGATGGGGGAACAGAAGGGAAGGGTGGGAAAGAGAGGGGAAACCAAGATATATCATGTACAGGTACAAAATAACCATGTACCATTACATGTTCTTGGTGTTAAAAAAAAAAAAGACTATGGCCACCCTGAGGCTGGGGCATCCACAGCTTGGCTGTGAACAGAGTGGGGTGGTGGCCTGGGAGTTCCAAGAAGAAAGGAACCTGGTGGCCAAGGACAGGGCCGAGATGCAGACAGCCTCTTGGGCCCTGAGCCCCAGACACCAAGGATTCCACAAGCTGGAGGAAGACAGGCCATCTGCCCCAGGGACCCCTGCTCCTCCAACCTTTCCCGAGGCTGCGTGGGCTCCCTGCCCTCGCTGGGCTGTATCCTCAGTCTCCAACTGAGGGGACCCCAGGAGCCCCGCCCACAGCGATCCTCTGGCCAGTGTGGCAGAAACAGACAGGCTTCTCCTGCCCTGACATACCTGGTAGAAATGCAGGGTCCTGAGCCCCCGAGTCCAGATTCAACTGCACTGAGTCTGGGATGTGCCGGGGGAGGTTAGGGAACCACTTATTTGTTCCATTGTGCACTGCATCTTATATAGAGGGAAGCTGAGGCCCAAAGACCTGACCCAGTACCTATGCGGTATCCCGATGCTGGGGAGGAAGGAGGAAGGAAACAGTCAGCTAAGGCAGGGCCAGAACCTCTGTGCTATGCATGCAGCAGGAAGGAGAAACTAGGACTCAGCTGAGGGGGCCCGGGGTCCTTCCTGAGGTGACCTCCACCAGCTGTGTGGCCTCTGCCAAGGCACCTCCATCTCTGAGCTTGCTCGGTTTCCTCGAGCCTGCAGTGGAGGTGAAAATGGCCACCTCTCGTATGGACGTGGGAGTTCAAGGGTAGCACCCAGGTAGAGTGCCCGGCACCCACCAGGTGCCCACTGATGACTTTCTGCCCCCTTCTCCAGAGTGTGAGCCCAGGACAACTTTTGCCCAAGCGGGTGGTGTCCCTGGGAGCCAGGACATCGGAGAGGGCTCACCCAGCATCCCCTTCCCTCAGGACACCTGCTCAGTGGGTCACAGGCAGAGTCCTGCTCCGGGAGGCCTGGCCACCAGCCTCTCTGGCCAGTCCAGGGGGACACAGAGCTCTGGAGGGGCCCCCGCGCATGCAGCCCAGGAAGCCTCCCAGAGCCTCTGCAACACTCGGCAGGAGCAGGACCGGGCTGCAGGGGTGGAGAGGGCCCAGCGTGAGCACTTCCATATTTGTCTCTGGCAGAAAGGCATTCTTGGGAATATTAGCCCATTGGTAGAGAATTCCTCAGCGCCGGCCCCAACTGCCTCAGGAGGAATGGGGTATATACCTGCAGCCCCGCCTGACACAACACCCCGGCAAGTCCCTGCACAGGACCTGCCCGCCTGCCTGCCCCGGACAGGGAGGGAGTTGGTGGCAGCCAGCCGGGCAGGGATCCCAGACGCCTCTGGGCAGCCCGTTCCCTGCACCAATCACGGCCTGCAGCTGCCAGAATCTTCTTCTCCAGAGCAGCAGGGGTGTGGCTGCCCACTTTTCCCTCCCACGTGCGCACACACACACATTCACACACACTCACACACAGCCAAGCAAGCTTAAGCCCATCCCTGACTGCTGGGTCAACGTCCCCATGCACCAGCCCACTGGGAAGGGACATAGGAAAGATGCTCAAGCCCTCTGTTGCAGCTCTGAAAGAAGCTAAGTTCAAATCCCAACACTGTCTCTTAACTCGTTGTGTGACCTTGCACAATATACCTTACCTCTCTGGGTCTCACTTTCCCCACCTGTCAAATGGGAATAACTTTGTGTAATTAAAGGTGCCCGTGGACACTGGCCAGTGCTGTACACACTGGAGACACCTGGGATTTGGCAAACAAGCCATGCCGCCTTGGCCTGCAGTACATGTATGTGGTCAGGGTGATTCAGTTGACAAGTACTCATTGGGTGACTTTGGGACTAGTTATTCCTGCTTTTGAGGCCTCAGTATTTCCACTTGTAAAATGAGCAGGTTAGGACACAGCCCCTGACATTCCTTCTATAATCACAATGATATGCATCAGCGACAATCATTCATGCCACATTTTCTTGCTACTGAGAGAAAAGGTGAAACGATAGGAATTCTTGAGATGATGGCGTCTAAGCAAAAGGAATTCATGTCTAAGAGTGAAATTTCAGGGGCTGGGAATTTCCATGTGTAACAAAGAGCAAAATTCAAGGCCAGCAAGGGTTCTTCACCTGGGTGTCTGCCCTGCCACAGGGAGCATTGTCACTGAGGGGCTGTGTGTCCTCGGCCAAGCTGCTGAACTCCTGCTCCCCCGGTCTCCTCATCTGTAAACGTGGGTGCTAGTCCCGGCTTCTGGGGGCAGCTCAGTGTTAGGAAATCACGGCTCTGCTCTGAGCCCTGGGCTTAAGCTAAGGGGATGGCAGGAACCCAGCAGTTGAGTCCCCTGTTCTTAGGGCATTCACATTCCAGTCATAGGAGATAGGAAAAGTAGCAAAGAAAACGGAGACAGTGCTATCACAGGACAGGCCATGGGGCCCCTGGGAAGCTCTGACTGGGCAGGAGACATTTGAGCTGAGAACTCCAGAGCGGCCAGGCAGAGATCAGAAGAGGAACATGCCAAGCAGAAGCAGTCTGTGCAAAGGTCCTGGGGCAGAGACTGGTTTAGGGGGTTAGGAACAAAAGGCCCAGGGGGCTGGAGCTTGTCAAGGAATAGTGAGGTTAGAGGAAGCACACACGGGGCCTTGGAGGCCATTAAACTCCTCATGACCATCCCAAATCCCCTTTACACACTTCCCTCATAGCACCCCAAGGCCCAAGAACCCACGGAGCAGAAACCACAGTCTCCTTCCAGGAAGCAGGCCGCATACAGTGGGCTTTCTCAAATGTGCAGGAGCTGCCGAGTCTTTCTCCAAGCCCCAGGAGCAATAGTTCCCTCCTAGGAATGAGGATGCTGAGGAGGAATGCGGGCCCCCTGGGAGCCCCTCAGGACAAAATCACAGCCTGAAAAGACTCCACCCTGTGGGTGGGGCTTAAACAGGCTGCAGGGCCGCGGGGATTAGGACAAATCCCCACTGCGCTAAGCCGGACAGGGCTTCCCCTGCCCCAGCTGCTGCCCCGGAAAGCCTCCTCTGCTGACCCCAGCCCCGTTGGGCTAAGCCCTTGTCCCTTACTGTGCATCAGCACAGAGGAGCCCTGGCCAAAGCTGGACAGTGGGAGGCCCTCTAGCAGCACTCATTCCGGTTCACACTGCTCCACGCTGCACATGTCCTAGTCCCCAGGGAAGCCTTACTGCTCTAACCCCCCCTTAAGATCTCCTGTACAAAAGTAAGTCTGAGTCATAAATGTGCTGCTCAACAGGTTTGCACATGCTGCACACACCCTTGTGAGCAGCTTCCACGACCCCCGTCTCACCCCCTCCTGGTCATCCCATCCTGCCCACCCAAGGGCCACTGCTGTCTTGACCTCTGCCACTGTGGACTGGCTTTGCAGCTTTGCACTGTGTATGAACATAGTCACAGTCCAAGCTGTGTAGTCTGGCCTCCTTCAGCCAGCTTGTGTGGGACTGGGCCACTGCAGCCTTGCAGGGATAACGTGCTCCCTCTCGGTGCTATGTAGTATTCCACCTTGGACTACACTGTATCTGTGGATAGGCTGGAGCACTTTCCTCCAGAAGGAGTGTAGCTGTTATCTGCTGCTGTATAACAAGCATTCCCCAACACAACTCCAACATGACAACAAACATTCACTGTCTCCTAGTTTCTGTGGGTCAGAACTCCATCAGCAGCTGTGCTAGGCGGCTCTGGCTCAGGCTCTGGGGTCCTGGGGAGGATGGAATTTCACTCGAGATGCCCCTAACCCTGCAGGCCACTCCCCGATCACTAATCTTATGACCTCGGTGTGGGGTTCAGGTAAAGGCCCTGAAGAGATTTGGAATATGGGGAAACTTCAGTCCTAAACCCTGGCTGTTTCCTGCATCCCGACAGGGTGTGGACGGAGATGTGATTGCCTATGACTGCATCCTGGGCACCCTTGGTCCTGCCGCCACCCAGATGCCTCCCTGGCCGTCTACCGCCTGGGCCTGCTCTGGAGTGAGCCAGAGCAGCCTGAGCTCCCTGCTGGGCACTGTCAGTGGTGCTCAGGTGGGACACGCTTCCACCTCAGAGCTCCGGACTGGCAGAGCAGGCGACCTGAAAAGGACACAGGCCCTCATCAGCAACAGTGGAGGTTAAGGCCAAGCGCCAGGCACTGGCATTCCACGGTGGGAAGGGAAGGAACTAGGTTCTGGTGGGTGACGCCCACAGAGGGGGCAGCAGAATATGAGAGTCCTTGTGGTGCCACCCAAGGTTGGAGGGAGGCCCAGCACCCTTGACTATCAGGCGGGGCTTGGGAGGGGAAGCTGCTGAGGAGGTTTTAGGGTGTTTCGGTTTGTTTTGTTTTGTTTTCTGGGGATTGAACCTGAGCTACAGTCCCAGCCCTTCCTTTTTATTTTGAGACAGGGTCTCACTAAGTTTTTAAGGTACCGAGGCAGGATATTCAAATATCCTCAGTCTTTCTCAGTGCTGGGATTACAGACATACAGGCAGACAAGTTTTAAGCCAAGAAATAACATAACCCATTTTGTTTTTAAACATGCGGTGAACACATTCTCTAGCAGTTTCCCAGTTCCTCTCCACCTGGTGGCCATTCCTGCCTAGCCCAGGAGCCACCCACTCCAAAGGAACCTGGATTGCCCATTGCCTGGGCTGTGAGACCTGAGCCAGCCGGTATTCCCACTCTGAGCCTCAGTTTCCCCTGCAGGTAAGATCAAACCTCTTGGGTTTTCCAGTGGAACTGATGAGGAGTTGAGCCTGTGTCCTGCCCACTTGCCTGGCACATGGCCTTCTTCTCAGAGGCCAGGGCTCAGCAACGCCCGCCCCAGCTGCCCTGCCCATCCTCAGAGAATTTGGGACACCGTGAAACTCCCACTTGCTCCTCCTCTCTCACCTCCCCTCGTGGCCAACTCTCAGGGCTGAGTGTGAGAGGGGACCGCGTGGATGTGGCCAGTCTCGCTGCGAGCACAGAGGCCAGCGGCAGAGAGGCCACCGCCACAAACTGAACCCCTGGGGACAGACGTGCCAGGGTGCTCTCAGCATCCCTGTCACACTTTAGGGCCCCTGATGTGTGCTGGGCAAGGAGCCAGACCCTTTGTGCAGATGCGCACCTGGAGTCCGCGCAAGAACCCAGGGCAAGCTGCCACTTAACTCCAGCTTGCGGGTGAAGAAAGCAAGGGGCAGGGAGACAAATCGTGCTTGCGCAGGGTCACACGATGGGACCGGGGCCCAGGTTCACCTCTTTGAAGAGTCAGCCTGTCCCACACGCGTGCATACAATGTGCGCTCCCTTGTACACCAGGCACATTCTGCCACCGTCCCTCGTGAGGCCGCTGGACTCGGCGCTGCTTCTGGCATTTCTGATGCTCCACAGCCCGTTGGGAGGGTCACATTTCATCCCTGCCGCACCCCAGTGAGGGAGGTCCGCAGCTTTGCAGTCTTGCTTTCAGGCGGAAGAGTAGAGGCCTGGGAGCTGAAGTCACGTGTCCTCAGTCACCCAAAGAGCTGGGTGTTGAACCCGGAGCTCCTGGAGCTTGGAGATGGGGCGGCTCCACCGTGGCCTCCCCCGATATCTCGTGGTGAGTTGGCCAGGACTCCCTGCCCAGACCTGGACTCGCTGACCAGCCTCCCTTACCTGGCCTCTGGGGCGCCCTCTGCCCGTGGGGCCCCACCCTCACTTCTGTGCTTCTTTCGCTCTGAGCCGAGCAGGTTAAAAACATGCCACAAATGAGCCCCCTCTCGCTTTAGTGCACTCACATAATGTGCGGCAAAAGAGGCTGCATTAATCGCTCGGGACCCACATTTTTCAGTGACATTAATCTCCAGCCGGAAAAGCCTCTCAGGACGGTTCTTTTCAGTCTGAAGGCGCTTAGCTTGGGCCAGGGGAGCAGCGGGGGCCGCCTGGAATTCCTCTCTGCTGCCCGGCACCACACCCGCCGGCCTCGCCCCGCCAGCCTCCCTAGTGGTGGCAGTGGGTGGGGAGATGCCCTCAGGGGACGCAGGGACAGAGGGAGGGGCGCTGAGCAAGCCCATGTGCCTCCTGTGCGAGGTGTGCCCTCACCGAGGTCGGAGGCTCGGTCTTGGCTCACGCTCGTACCTGGGACAAGCAGCAGAGTGCACACCGGGCCTGTGTGCTCAGAGAACAGGAATCGGGACACGCTAGTGACCAAGACGACTGTGGTGTGCCTGGGTGTGCCGTGGCATGTGCGTGCAACTGTACAAGTGTGCAAGGGTGAGCATGTGTGCACGGGACCCCACCGAGAGCAAGTGTTCAAGAGAAGTCGTGGCTGCAGCCAGAGCACAGTGTTGCAGGCCACACTCCAGGTATCAGTGTGCACACGTAAGCAAGACGGTGCAAGTGTGTCTGCGGAGCACACCAGTGACGGTGAGCCATGGAGGGTACAGCCGATTCCGAGTGTACACAGGTGTGGGGAAGACAGCGATCAGGCCAGGGCAAACTGGTGTGTGCATCTGACAGACAGCCACAGGACTGTGCCACGCTGGTCACCACACCAGGTGACAGGGATAAGGGGATGAACAAGGGCACTGGCTGCGGAGCCCCGTTTGCACCACTCGCAGGGGCTGATCACCTGTCTCTTCCCAGCTCCACACTCAGCAACTTCCCATCGGTGGCTGGGAGCTGACCGTGTGGCAGTGTCAGTATTTACACCATGAGAACTGGCAAAGGCCACACGCGTCAAGGCTTGCTTTCTCCAGCGAGCCTGCTGTCAGACATCTGCCAGCACACCGCGGAGGCAGACACAGCCCTTGCCCGATCAAACCATAGCCCGTGTGTGCGGATGTGTGTGCACGCGTGCGCACAGGCACCTCCGTACCCAAAGTAGCTCCAAAATCGTGTGGTGCCAGCGCACAGGACCAGACCATAGCGCCAGAGAGGAGGGACGGGAGAGGCAGGCTGAGGAAGTCTGGAGGGTCGGCATTGCTCCCGGGGGTGGGGCCCTTCCCGGCCCAAGGGCTGCTTATGCAACTCCAAAAACAAGAACCGCTGCGTCAGAAAGACACCCGGAAACTGTCACACGAACACACGTGAACACGGAAACTGTCACGGTCCCCTCTCAGCACTGAGCGCAGTCAAAGCCAACTGCAGCGAGACCCACAGCCCCAGGGAGGCAGGGACCTCTGGCCAGGTGGCTGGGCGTGCAGGAGAGAACCACAGCCCCAGGTAGTTGTGTGTCCTTGAACAAGTAGTTTAACCTTTCTGGGCCTCAGGTGACTTACTGTGAAATACGGACCATGCAGCACCCTCCTGGGTTCTGCTGATTTAAACGTATAGAAGTGGAACATAAAAACGAGGGTTTCTGTTAACATGTGAAGTAGGTGGCACAGCATACAGCAAGGCAGGTATTTTCTTTACGTGCACGTTGTTGGAAAGGCTGAGCACAGGGGAGGGGCTCTCAGAGACCATCTCTGCCCAGGAAGCTCTGGACTTGGAGCCCCAGACAGAGAGAGCAGGCGGCCAGCTCCTTCGCCTGCCCCAGCCTCAGTTTACCCTTATGTATACCTCAGGTCATCTTCCCTGACCTCCAGAGAGAAGTGAAGAAACCATGGCCATATCTCATCATCCTCATCGCCACTACTGAGCACCTGCTGCCCGGCCACACAGTGCTGAGTACGTCACGGCTTTAGTTCATGCTGTCCTCTGCAGTCATAGCTGACATCAGCCCCGATCTACAGATGATGGTACAACGGAGGCTCAGAGAGGTCAAAAGACTTGCCCAAGCCATACAACTAGAAAGTGGTGGACTCAGTCTGTGTGATATCCAGACCCGAATGATCTGCTGCTACTCTACAGGAGTCAGAGACAGCCAGGACAGAAGGAACTTAGACAGTTTCTAGATGGCCAGCCTGAGGGGTACAGACCAGGTGGGAGAACCTCACGCCAATAGAATGCAAGTGCAAAGGCCCAGGGGCAGGGGAGAGGCTGCCTGCTGGCGTGGAACAGAGAGGAGCGAGAGCTGGCAGAGAGTGGCTGGGCCCTGAAGCTGGGGCCCCACAAAATGTCAGAGAGTTTGCATTCTTGCCTAAGAACCACAGAAACACGTTGAAGAGTATGAACGAGGGAACTGGTGTGATGTTATGGTGACCAAGTGTTGGTCTGGGAGGAATCACTGTGGCTGGTAAGTGGAGAATGAATTGGACAGGAGACAAATCTGGAGACAGAGAGCCTTTTAGGAGTGACCGCTTTGTCCAGGTGGCAGAGGACAAGGGTCTGGACCCAGGCGGTGGCCGAACACGGGGAGGTGGATAATTCTAGAGATGCTGGGGGCCATCGGCCTGGCAGGCACTAGTGATGGAAGGAAGGACGAATAAGGCCAAGGCTTTCAGCCAGGGGGACCAGGCAGACGGTGGTGGCACTGAGTTGGGATGCAGAGGAGAGGCTGGTGAGGGCTGAGCTCAGTCGGACCCTGCCCATTGAGGCCTGGGTGCCCCCCTGCAGCAGGGCCTGGGGTGAGGACTCCTGGTCTGTGGCTGCAAGGCAGTGCCAGTGGGCTGGGGCCAGGCTGAGGCTGCCCTGGCAGAGAGGACAGGGCCAACGGCAAAGCACTGAAGGCCAGCAATGCAGGACCCGGCCAGAGGGCGCCTATGTCAGCCCACCCTCCCATGTCCCTTCCCCAGACTCCGGATGCCCACCCTTCAAAGAGCTTTAGTTTAATTGCTGAAGTCCCACGGCAGCTACTGGTGGAAGGCGCCAGGATGGCCTCACTCTGGAGATGAGGAACTCAGGCTGTGCGAGGTGAGGCCACTTACCGGGGTCATTTGGCTAATAAATGGCAGCGACCTGGCTCCAGAGACCAACTCCTGGCTGCACGAGCGGGAAGTGAAGACAGAAGCAGAGAAGGTGTGTGGCCAGAGAAGCGGGAAGGACAGAGCAGTGTGCGGGGCCTTCCAGGCCTCCAAGAGAGGTTCCTTCACCCCATCTCACACAGGTGGACCCAGAAGTCCTGGGAAGTCCAGAATCACAAGGCAAGTCCAGGCCAAACCCAAGAGGATTTGATGCCACAACACCCAGCCAAAGGGCTGGGGCAAGAAGGACTTCAGACCCCCTCTGCTCCCAAAGCCCAAGAGATAAGCTCCAGTCCTCTGGCCTCCTCTGACACAGTCACCAGGCTGGCTGCACAGGGATGCTGACCCTGCTGCAAGACCAGCCTCGGAGCCTCTCTGGGCACTGGGGAGAGGACACGAGACCCCTGCACACTGGCAGCCCCGCCCCCAGCTGCCCTGTTACTCTCCCCAGCCATTGACATCAGGGATGTTTTTATTAAGAGGGCAGGAGGCCTTGGGAGCTGCCCGGCAAGGCGCTGCTGGCCATCCATCACCCGTTTGAGAAGCCACAGCCGTGGGTAATCGGATCCCGGGGGACTGTGGGCGCACCCCACTCGCCTTTCATCTCTGCCTGTGGCGGCTCCGTGTGGGCTCCCCGTGCATCTTCAGTAACTCCAGCCAGGAAACCGGCAGGATGATGGTGCGTGTGTGTCTGTATGTGGACCCTTCTGAGTGTGTGAACGTGTGTGTGGCAGTGGTCCTCCTTGCGCACGTGTGTGAAATGGACCAGGGTTCAGGGTCACTGGCTTCAGCATCAGACAGACCCAGGTTCAAAGTCGGCCTCACCCCTTCCCAGCTAGGTCACCCCGGGCAAGCTCCTTGACCTCAGGGAACCCCATTTCTTCATCTGAACCCTGAGGATAATGACACGATATGGTCGTAACTACCGTGAGTTCTTGTGGTGACCAAGTGACAGCTTTAATACGGAAGACCTGAAACTGAACACGTTTCATAAACACCCGTTCCTGCCCCTTTATACAGGCACCAGTGTGCCGATGTAGGTACACGTGGTGGGCAGGATTCCCCGAATGAGCCCACATGACCCGTGTAGACACAAAGCCCTGTGGTGGACTTACTGTGGTCAACGTCAGCAGGAACGTCCACCTGGACTGAGTTGGTGTGATTCTGGGCATAGAGGATCCACCTGAGGATCGCTGCTGATCCAACACAAAGCAGAACGGGAGAAGAAGCTAGCTGCGGGCTGTTTCCCAGGAGAAGCTCTGCATGCGGCTGGTTCTCCTGAAGGGGACTAGACTGTTTTCGTCGAGGAAGGAGCTCGGGGCCTTGCTGTCGTTGAGGATGGCTGCTGTTGCTTCGGGGAGCTCTGGTCATCATCTCTGCTACGAGCATTGTATCCTGGTTCCACTAAAGATTTCTTCGGCCATCATCTGCAGACACGGACGTACATGGGACATGCTGTGGGCTCCAGGCCCTTGGTTGGATCTTTCGGGTCTCTGGTGCATAGACAGACTTTCAGCACTCTTCCTGCATTTGGCTTGTGGGTGAATATTGTAACTTATAAATGTCCTGTATTAAATCTGCTCTCTTACACACCATTGACTCTGAAAAGCTAACTAAGAAACGTCCCCAAGTGTGGGAGCAGCTGCATTATCAGAGGTCCCTCCTGTGATCAGAGGTCCCTCTGTCCTGTGGCTCGGCCACAGGGCCACATCTTAATCACACCAGTCATTTAGGAGCAGTTTCTCCAGTGCGGGGCAGAAGTCACAGAGAGTCAGGCAGAGTTGGGGGCTGACACAAGAGAAAAACCTCCAGTGCTAAGATTGAAGGAGCCTGTGACTAGCAAGATGCCTACCTCAGTCCTGCAGCCGCAAGGTGCTGGGTAAGGCTACTGCCCTGATTGAGCCGGAGGCTGGATCTCTCCAGAGCCAGGTGACGAAACACACCCCAGCTGACACCTTGGTTTCAGCTTACGGGACTTGAGCAGAGAACTCAGCCCTGCCACCCACTGCTGGCTGCTCAGACCAAGGGGCCACTCCAGCTTTGGGAGACTCCCGAGGCCCTGGCACCCTTAAGTGACACTCAGGCACCAGCTCTGGCTCAGGGTGATTCCTAACCGAGCTTGTAGTCCCAACCTGTCTTGGATACAGAGGACAAAACGCAAAGTCTAGAGCAGACAGAAAGGTCCCCTGGAGGAGTCCAGCTGAGGTCTGCTGGGAGCCTCTAGATGTCCTTTACTCACTCAGAGCCTCAGCTCGCTCATCTGAGCCGGGAATACCAGCCCCAGTTTATCTGCATCACAGGGTGAGGTGGGTTGAACAAACAGATGGTGCAAAAGCACTTTAGTGAATTGGAAGAGCCGGAGGTGGTGGCCCATCATCTGAGTCAACAGTGTCTCAAGAGCCTGGCCGACCTCGACCCACATCCGGGAAGCCCTGGGGAAGGCCTGCCAACCTCCTCCTCCACCCTCCTTGGCCGCCAGACTCCACCACTCTCCGTTCTTCCTCCCCAAGGCTTTCCAGCCGCCCTCTCCTCTCTGG
This sequence comes from Hystrix cristata, assembly GCA_004026905.1. Classification (NCBI taxonomy): domain Eukaryota; kingdom Metazoa; phylum Chordata; class Mammalia; order Rodentia; family Hystricidae; genus Hystrix; species Hystrix cristata. The sequence goes on from PVJO010003050.1 coordinate 116,208, forward strand.
TCCGCTGGCCCTGCCTGCGGTCCAGCGCCTGCGTCCTGCCTTGCCGACTACCCGGCCTCCTCCAGCACCTGCTCCAGCCCACTGTGCACAGCCCCCTGGGCTTCTGCTGTTCACAGCATCAGGTCTCCACTCTGAAGATTTAGAATCATTTTCACATTTGCCCATCTAATGAGCCAAAACCAAAAAAAAATTTAATTTGTATTTCCCTGATACCAGTAAGTCTGAGCAACTTTGCATGTGAATGTTTACCCAACTCACTTCTACTTAAATTTCTTAATTATTCCATATGCACACAGTGTATAATCCAAAAAGTATAAAAAGACAGACACTAGAAAATCCATGTCTCCTCCCAGCCACTGTTCCCTGACATCTAGATCATCACCCCAAATAAAGGCCATCTTCCTAGTTTCCGAGGTGTGCACCCCCATTTATTCCAGAAGATACTTGCAAATATGTCCACGTGTCCTATTTTTACATAGGTAATCACATCATGCTTAATTTTTTCATCTAACAATACATCTTGGCAACCATCTCTCTTGCTGCATAAAGAACCGCTTCTTCCCTGTTAATGGCCGCATAATGTTCCACCGAAGCAGATATGCAGATGCTCCCACTCCTGGGGGATTGGAGGCTGTTTTGCATCTCTTGCTCCCACATACAATGTGTCACTGAAATGTCCCTCCGCACAGGTGCAAGTTTATTTCTGGGAAAACCTGCTAGAACTCAGATTATCAGGTCAGAGTCTGTGTGAAAGGCCAGGAGGCTTTCCGTGAGGGTGTGCCATTCCCTTCCCACCAGCACTGTGTGAGCATCTCTTTTTCCCCATGTACTCTCCGAGCCAGCGATCCGTCCAGGCTCATTCCTTTCCCCGACAAGTGAACAAGTGCGTCACACTGCGGTTCAGTCAGCAGCTTTCTTATTTTGAGTAGGACTGATCATTTTTTCAAATTTTTTTCAATGATCCACTTGTTTTCCTTCTCTGTGAATGATCTGTTCGTGGGTTTCACCTATTTTTCTATTTAGTTGCCAGCCCTTTCTTTTTGATTTACAAACCCTCTTTATATAGGAAGGAAACTAGCCTGGATCAATTTAAATGGTGCTTTAAATCATTTAAATAATTCCCCGAGTGTTGAGTAGAATTGCCCTGGAAAGCCATCTGAGCCCAGTGATTTTTTAAGGAGTAACTACCTCTATTTCTTCTATAGTTATTAGTCTGTTTAGATTCTCTCTTCCGGGTACATTTTTATAGGCTATTTTTTCTATAAAAATCATCTATTCCATACACAGTCTCAAATACATTTGCACATTCTTTTTACTTCCTCTTAAACTGGAGTTATTTCTGCATAAGTATTTCTCCTTTTATATATTTTTTTATTTCTCCTTTTATAAACTTGGGCTTTTTCCTTTCCTTTTTCCCTTTTTTCTTTTCTTCTGGATTAGATCACCTAAATTTTATCTACTTTATCTTTTTAAATTAAAATTTTATTTTCTTTTTAAAATTTATTTCTTCTAAAAATAAATTTAAAACACTAAAATTAGTTCTAGTATTAGTAGTATTAGTTCTAGAATTTTTTCCAATTTTTAATTTATTAATATCCACTTGTGTCTTTATGAGTGTCTTCCTCTTGATTTCTTTAGGTTTATTGCTGTTTTTCTAACTTCTTGTATTCAATTTATTTACTTTCGATCTCTTTTTCTCAGTACTAGGGAATGAACCCAGGGCCTTCACATTTATCTACATCTCTATCCCATTTTATTTTATTTTATTTTAGTGCTGGGGATTGAACTCAGGGCCTTGTGCTTGCTTAGGCGAGCACTCTAACCACTGAGCTAAATCCCTGGCCCTTTATTTTATTTTTTATTTGAGTCAGAGTCTGAATAAATGGTTAAGTTTCCCAGGCTGGTCTTGAACTTGTGATCCTGCCACTTCAGCCTCCAAGAGCACTGGGATTACGGGCATGTGGTACCACACTCAGCTTCAATCTTTATTACTTATTAATAAGAGTATTTAGAGCTATGAATTTTTGTGTGAGCTCTACTTTAACAGTATCTCATAGTGCTGGAATGGATTCATATTATTATCTCCGTTTTCTGAGTTTCTGTAATTTGTGTTGATATTCTTTCTGATGGAAGAGAAAGGGATAAAATGGGTTGTGTTTTGTTTTTAATTTCTTCTTGTATTGAAAGCATAACTGTTATTAGTAGCAACAATGAAATTTCTTTCTTTTCCTTCCCCTTCTGTGACTCAAATCTATTATATTTCTTAGCATTTATCTTCGTATCTGTAATACATTAATTTTGTACATTAATTTCTACTAATTTCATATTTAAATTATATCCTTTTGCCCCTCAGCTATAAAAGATAAGGAAATCTGTGTGCATGTCTATTGCTTTATTTCTTCTTTCCCCATTCCCTCCCAGTATTTGTCACTTGTGATTTTCATATAGTCTCTTTCATTTCTGCATGATGGGTGCTGACCCACAGTCAAGACCTTCGGCCTAACTTGGAGGCTTAGGGACAACTGGGGTGAGTTCCCAGTCAATCCTTTCTCCTTTTCTCTGCATTTCTGTTTTCCAAGTTCATTAGCAAAAAAGGATCATGGAGCCAGGCACAGTGGCCCATGCCTGTAATCCCTGCATTTAGGAGGCTGAGGCAGGAAGGTCTAGAGTTCAAAGCCAGGCTGGGCAATTTAGGAGACTCTGCCTGAAAATTTTTTTAAAAAATTTTAGTTAACAATAACAAACGTTGATAGACTTCTATCATGTGTTTTATCCTTGTATATTAAAAAACTCCAGTTGATTTCTACAGAGGCCAGCTAAGGAGTCTTGCCACTTTATTGAACAGAGGAGGAAGGTGAAGTCCAGAGATAGGAGGAGCGGCCCCACTGACCCAGCCTGGGGCCAGGGACTAAGCGAGGACAAGCCACACAGGCAGAAGCATCCCTTCCCAGCCCACCTTCCCTTCTGCCTTCCTGCCTTCTGGAACAGGGCTGGCAAAGAAGCATGTCCCCCTCGCTGTGTTGGGGTGACGATTTTCCACTGCTTCCCTGGACCTTGCCCCTCCTCCGGGGGTCGTCAGGGCTTGGGGGGCCACAACACATCCTCTGAGAGGGAGGGAAAGCGTGAGCTTGCCCTGGCTGTGCCAAGGCCCCACCTGTTCTGATAATCTCTCTAATCCTGCCCATAATTGCTCTTTATTAACAGAGGCGCTGCCTTCGTTACGCACTGAAAGCAGGGCGTCGGGGCGAAGACACAGGGATCAGAGCCGCTCATACTTTCCAGAGGGGTTTATTTGCCGTGACCAAAATAGCCTCCCAGGGGGAGCCTGGGCTCTGCCTGGCCCACCCTGGTGCCCAACACGGGAGCCCCAGCACCCCACAAGCCTGAGCCGAACCCAGAGCTCCCGGACAGCAGAGCAGGACTTCACACAAGGCTGTGTGCTTGGCCTTGCAGATGCACGAGCAAGTAACTCATGGTCCTGGTCTTCCCAGGCTCTCGGTCTAAAAGGGAAGGGACAGGCGCCCAGTCGCAGTGCTGCGGATGGCTGGATGCCCCCTGAGGGGAATGGGGGCTGTGGAGACGCCGTCCTGGAGGAAGGGACAGCAGACCTGCATCTTAAAATATGGCTAGAAGCTCCCCAGGGGACAGCACAAGGAAAGGATATTCTGTAGAAGGAGCCGTGTGCTAGGACAGAGCGGAACTGCAATTTCATGTGGCCATAGCACAGGTCCAAGATGGGGAGGAGCAGGACCGGAGCTGGAGGGGTGGATAAGGCTGAGTCACACAGGACTCACCCTGTGGGTAATAGGGAGCCACTGAAGGTTCTAGACAGACAACAAGGTCAGATGGTGCTCTAGGAAAACACTTCTGGCTGGATTAGGGGAAACTGCCACTACAGAGAGCAGTTGGAGATGTTTGGAGCAGAAGTGAAGAGTTTAGAACTTGAGCAGTAATGGCAACAGAGAGGAGAGGCAGACTGGGGGCATTAAGTGATAAGGAGACAATGGCACTGACCCTAACGCCCATATTGTCCATCAAGGCACATGGGTAGACAAGAAATTAGGGTATTCAAGGGTCCCCATCACGGCACTCTATGCTCAGCCTGGCACTAGGTCCTGCCGGGACCAGAGGACCTCAGGCCACCCTCCCTTCCCAAGCAGTCCAAGAAGATGAGAATTGGACACAGAAATGTGCACCCCTGGCTGTCCGGCCTTGCCCCCCTTCCTGCCCATCACCTGTACTGCCCCCCATGGCCCAGCCACACTATCTCCCCCAAACACGCCCCACGCACTTCCACCTGCTCCCTGCCCGGCCCGTTCATGCCATTTCCTGGTCACACCTCAGTCTTACTGAAAAGCTTGGCCTGCAGGTCACCCGTGCCAGGAAGCCGCATCCTCCAGCCACATGGCCTCCTATCTGCCTCCCTCCCCTTGGCCTCCCTGCCTCTGTCCGTCTCTCCCTGTCGTCCATGTCTCGCTTGTCTCTGGCCTTCTCTCCATCTCAGCTTAGCCCGAAGCCCCCTCTCTTTAATCTCTGCCCGTTTATCTCCTTTCTCCTCTGTGACCAGCCCCCACCCCAGAGCCCGCACAGCTCACGGTCCATTCATTCGCACCAACACTGAGTGTCGAGCCCAAGGCAGGCCAGGGCAGGGTCCCAGGGGCAGGTGTGGCAATGCTGCTCTTTCCTGGTCCCCCTTCCCTGACCGCTCCTCTCTGGTGGCTGAGGTGGAGCAGCAAGGGGAGCAGAGGGACAGGAACCACGCACGGTTTGCTCCCTTTGGGGCAGCCCTTAGGTCTCGCCCCACGCTTCACAGCAAAGGTGCTGGAACCAGACACAGCAGGCAGAGAGAGCAGATGCTTCCTCCCCTCCAGGAGTCCACATTCTGGTCAGGAAGATGACAGATGAACTCATCCTAGGACCCTGCGGGCCTTGCGCTGTAACAGGACCAACCCACACACACCCTCAGCCAGGTCTCCCAGGATGCCGTGACTCTGCAGCCGGGGAGCCTGGTCCCAGCTGTGCCAGTCCCCCTCCAGCGGCCTCGCAAGTTACTCCAGCTTCTGCATCTGTACTATGGGCACACAGCCTTCTCTTGGCACTAAGTACACAGAATATACGACCTATGAGCCAATCTGGGTAAAGATGGCTTAACAAAGACCCTGGCGCAGGGCATAGGACTGAATGAGCCCAGCTTAGACATGCTCATTGTTTTTACTCCATTGCTGGCTGCAGAGGCATTGAGGCCCCGCTGTGGTCCTACCTGACCACCGCCTGGCTGTGTAACCCTGAGCAATGTCTTCCCACTCCCAGTACTGTTTCATGAACTGTGAAGTGGGGGACTAGATGACTCCTCCTTCCCTGTCAATCCCCTAAGAGGCAAAGGGACAGAAGGCCCAGTGGTCCCCGCCTCCTCCTCAGCCTCCTTACCCCAGCCACTCCGGCCTCCTGGCCCTCATACTCCACACCTGCACTCTGGTCCCAACACTCGGGCATCTGCTGTCCCCGCTGCCCAGAGTCCAGCTCCCTCCCTCACTGCCAAAGGCTTCCAGGCAGATGTCCCGTCCTCCAGGGCTGTCCCTGGCCACCTTGTCACTATCTTCCTCCTCAACGGGCTCACAGAACCTCCCATGGTGGGCAGGCCCCGCTGACTGCCTGTCTCCCCTCCCCAGAGAGCAGCCTCCACGACACAGGAACTACGGGATGGAGGTATCCCAGCTCACAGCTGGGCCCCAGAACCTGTGCGGCTGGCCAGGAGGGCCCTCCACAAACACAGAGGGCTGTGAGTGTCGCAGCGCAGATGCCCGGAAACCCCTCGGTGCCAGCTCGGCAGCCTGTGCTCCAGCTGAGCCCTCCCGCAGCCTGGAAAAGCACACAGCCCCCTGAGCCCCTGCTGGGCACATGGCCCCTGCCCCTCGGGTCACAGACCTGAGACAGCCCCTGGGCCCCAAGGCCTCAGAGGTCCAGGGCGGCCCGTGGAGGAGGGGCGCTGGGCTCAGGGCTCATCCTTTGTCCCAGGCCCCAGCAGATTTTAATTCCAAGGTTCAAAGCGCCTTTGCCCCTTCCCAGATAAAAGGCCGCTCAGCCGGAGAGATGAGCTGGTTAATAAAGGACCAGGGGGCTCTGGAGAGCTGGCCCACCACACTGGCGGCCCACACTCTCCGCCCTCGAAGGCGCTCAGCCCCAGCCACCGTTCCAGCCCGCTGCCCCACAAGAAAAGCCCATTAATTTAACACTAATAGGATTTTCAATTTGTCACAATCCTGGGAGAGCCAGGGCGGTGGGAGGAGGAGGGTGGGATGCACAGCATGTCTGCATCAAGGGGCCCTGAGAGGAGACTGGCCTGGAAACAAGATGGTCCTCACCACACCGGGGCCTTCAGACAAGCACATCTCCTCCTGGCCTCAGTTTCCTCTACAGAAAGAAAGTAAAACTGAGCCAGGTGTTGTGATGCACACCTATAACCCCAGGTTCTTGGGAGACTGAGGCAGGAGGATCCCAAATTCAGCACAACCTGGGCAATTTAGTGAGACCCAGTCTTGACATAAAAAATAGGGCTGGGGATGTAGCTCAGTGATATAACCCCCCTGGGTTTGAACCCCAGCACTGAGAAAGAAAGGAAAGAGGGAAGGTGGGAAGGAAAGAAGGAGAAGGGAAGGGAAGGGAAGAAGAGAAGAGAAGAGGAGGGGAAAGAAAGGAGGGAAAGTTAATAAAACCTACTTAGAGAGGAGACTGTAGGATTAAATGAATCTGTAAAGGAAAAGCATCAGCATGCTGCCAGATGGGGGTAGTTGGCACCCTGCAGCCATTGCCTTCCTGCCCCAGTCTCCCTCCCTGCTCCCACCCAACCTGCGCAGGCTGCCCGGGCTACCCAGTTTGAGGACCTGCCCCCGCCCAGCCACTGCCTCCCAGCAGCCTCCACCGACACGAGGGTGAGGGAGCCTTTGGGAGCCCGCGGCCTTTCCATCCTCCCAGGATCAGCGCCCCGAATTCCTAGCTGTTCGAAGGGAGCCGAGGATTTGGAGCCCCCCACACACGACGGCCCGATTGGCAGCCCCAGCCCGTGCCAGCCAGCTGCGTCTTGGTTACAGCCAGGCACACGGCGCACCAGCTGCCCGAGCCCTGTTCTCCAGGCGAATCCTCTGGGATCAGGAGATGCCAGAAGCGGGATGTCTGTGTCTGTCCCTGGCCGTGGGCTCAGCGCGGTGCTGCCCATGGCCCGAGTGTGAGGGGCACCCTCCCGGCTGGGATCTGGGGGTGGGGAAGAGGAAGAGGCGCACCCTTGGCCACAGCTGACAAGGGACAGCAATGGACACGGCGCACAGCCTGCTCCCAGGTCCCCCGGCCAGTGGACAAGCCCACCTGCGCGGGCCCCAGGCCTGGCTCAGAGCCACACGCTGGACTCCATGCGGCTGCCACAGGAAAAGTGGCGGGAAGGGGGACTCAGGGGGCTGCCCCCCACATCCGGCTCTGGGCAACTGCTGCCCTAGCAAAGTCCTGAGGAGCAGATTGGACAGCGGAGGGGGGCAGGGAGGACCCAGCCAGCACGCCTGCGCTCCCCTTTTGCTTTGCCTCCCTCCCGGCCCCTGCAGGAGCCCCAGCCGTAATTTACAGCACAGCCATGGGGATGGGAGCAGGCAGGGAGGAGAGATGACAGGGAGACGAAACCAAGGGCGGTTTCGGTTACTCCGTATTTCAGTCTCCGCAGACCTACTCAGGTGCACAGAGAACCATATATCTTGTTCACAGAAGAAAGAGAAGCGGCAAATTGGTGTCTGCCTCTTTATTAGTCACTGGAGAGCACTCAGGTCCCACACACGGACACGGAGGCTGCGCCGTCACCAAGATCAAGGCGGAGGGGCCCACCGGCCCTGGAATAGGGCTTCGTGGGTTCTCAGGCCCCGGGCAGAATGCTGGGTGGACTCCAGGAAGAAGACGCTAGAAAAAACACCCAGCTAAGTGCCACCACATAGACCACGGGAAGCCACTGTGAGCTCCAGGGATTCTGGGAGAGGCTGCAGAAGAGCGCAGACTGTCTGCTGAGGGACAGAGGAGAGGCAGGGAAAGGCTGTCTCGTCCAGGACCCTTTGGGCCACGAACTTTCCTGAACATCTCTGCTTGAGCCTGAGTCGTACCATCTTGGGCTTGGGCGGCAAGTGTCCATCTCTCCTCACAAGCAAGTGGCACCAGGGAGTCAGAGGCAGCTTGTGCTCAGGCAGAAGGGGGACCGTGTCACACCCCCAGCTTCACGCCCAGCTTCACACCCTCGGCTGGGCTCCCTGAATTCCCAGCTCCCACACTAACAGTGACCCCCCGGGCTCCAGTGTCCACCTGCGCTCTAATCTGGGTGTGTGAGCCTAGGTGAGCTGCTCACTTCTCTGTGTGTCTAGTTTACACGGGGAGAAAAATGTGAAGGAAGAGAAGAAAAATGAAGAAGCGTTCTCTTGTCCTTCTTGAAGAGCTTGATGAGCTACATTCAAGAGAGTGGTTGCTCCCCATAATGAAGACATGGTGACATTTGTGTACTAGGGTTTTAAGAAGGGGATGGAATTTACGGATTGGGGGTATAGGGATCTGTCTGTCGTTCGTCATTCATTCAGTCATGTAGCAGTGCTTTATTGAGCTCCTACCTGAAGTCAGACCCCACTCCAGGGACGTGATAGAGAAGAAGGCAGGCCCCGTGCTCCAGGATCCAAACAAGCAAACAAGGACCTGCCAGGGTGATGGAGGCTGTGCCGGAGCCCATCGGGGGCAAGAAGGTACAGAGCAAGGGGGTGGTGCGGGTGGACAAGGCAGCTTGAAAGCCACTGATGGCAAGATGAAGAGGTAGCCGAGCAAAGTGGGGGTAGTCAGAAGAGCTCTAGGAAGGGCCTGACGGCTGCAAAGTCATGAAGCATCTTCTTGCTTACTCCCCTCGCTTCTCACCAGCAGACAATGCCTCTGCAGAATGAATGAGTGAACGAATGAACGGATGACAGAGTGATAAGCAAGCACGTGAGCAAAGAAGGCAGGGACGCAGAATGTGCAGGGCAGAGAAAGCACCCACGTATCTGGGAAACCCTGCCCGGACAGTGAACGCTTGTGTAAGGCGGACCCAGCCAGCCGGCCATGCTGGCACCATGTAGGACTGCCCAAAGCTCTGGCTTCCGATGTCTTCAACAGACTCCAGGAGGGACACTGTAGTTCTGGCCCCTCGTCCACCGATGCGATCTCTGATCCACGTCCAGTTCTCTTTCACTCAGAAAGCCAGGCACCATCCGGCTCATTCACTCCTGCCGTAGCATCTCTTGACCATCAGCCGCACCCCAGGAACTGTGCCAGGCACCAGGGCAATTGCTGGTGGGAAAGACCAGCTCCGGGGCTGCCCCTCTTTATACGCCCGTCCACCCTGGCTGGTCAGGATCACCAGAGGGACCTACCTGGGTGCGCAGCAGGCCACCAGACCTTCCCAATGGGTCCCCCATCAGCGACAAGCGGGGGCCTGTGCGGCTGTGTTTCCCTCATGCTCCCTGCCCAAGCTCGCAGCCAAGGGCAAGGCGCACGCATGGCTGAAATCCCATCAATGGCCTCCGGCCAACTCGCTGCCACTTGCTTATTTGGCTTGGAACAGGAAATACATTTTTCTACTATTTATACTGCTGACCTCAGGAATAAACTAATTGCTGCTGCGAAGCTCCATTCCCACACTGTCCAGCTCGCATCTGTAACCCCCGGTTGGGACCCACACAGAAGAGGTGCCAGACGGCTGGGAGGTCTGGGGTCTGAGCCCCTGGAGGCGCCTGTCCTGCCCCGAGGTCTTCAGGAGAGAAGGGCTTGAGGTCGTAAGACACCTCTGCTGCCTGCAGAGGAGCTGCCTGCTCCTCGCCCTGCCTGGACCAAATTGCCCTCCAGGTCCTGGTCTCGTGGTGCGCCATGAAGGTCGGTAATTCTGAGCTCCACAGACCGCCACTTGGAGTAAATGACACCATGTCTGAGAACAGCGTCGAGTAAATGTGATTACCCCAGAAGACCCATCAGCCTGGACGGCCCAGCTCCAGAGACCAGCTCGGCTCAGGCGGACCCCACATCTGGGCCAGTAACAGCATCAGCCAGATGTGCCACAGGTCCCACCACTTTCCTTGTGGGGAAGTAGTCACCTGTCTCTGAGGCTGTGGCCCAGGCAACCAGACCGACCCGCCCAACGGGCAGGCGGGCAGGCCTCAGCAGAGGGCCAGGAAATAGAAACTGAATGCATGAACAAATGAATGAATGAATGAGAGCAGCAAAAGCCTCACTCATGATACTATTTTAACTGATTTTTTTTAACATTTACTGAAATGAACAACTGTTTGGCTCAGGGGTTAGCACATCATCTGTTAAGGATGATAAGTACTTTAGGTTCTGAGAGTCCTGGGGCCTTGCTACAACTACTCACTGCCTTTGTCGTGTAAAGCCAGTCATGGACAATATACAAATGAATTGATGTGGCTGTCTTCCAATAAAACTTTATATACAAAATAGATTATGGGCCAGATTTGGCCAACTCTTCTGGTTGAACCAGCCAACACCCTCAAGTCCTTGATTCTTCTTTTCTTCCTGCTACATAGTATCCCCTCCTTCCCATACCACAGCCTCTGCCCTGGTCCAGCCTCATCCCCTAGCAGCTGGACACTCCAACAGCTTCTGTGTTAGTCATCATTCCATTACTATAACAAAATACTTGAGCCAATAGACTTACAAAGAGAAAAGGTTTGCTTTGGCTCCCATTTTGGCAGGGTCCAGCCCATGACTGACTGGCCCTGTTGCTTGAGGGCCTTTTAGGCAGTAGATCATGGCAGGTGCTGCTCAGTTCATGTCAGGGTGCAAAGAGAGACAGAGGAAGGGACTGGACACTGGAGTTTTATAGTTTTGTGTTTACATTTATGTCTAGGATCCATTTTGAATTAATTTTTATGAAAAGTTTAAGGTCTATGTCTAGACAAATTTTTTATCCTTTTTTGTATAAGCATGACCAGTTGTTCCAGCACCATTTGCTAAAAAGACCACTCTTCGGGCTGAGGATTTAGCTCCGTGGTTAGGGTGCTTGCCTACCAAGTGCAAGGCCCTGGGTTCGATCCCTGGCACCAAAATAAAACAAAATGCTATTTCTCCATTGAATTGCCTTTGCTCTTGTCAAAAATCAGCTAACTATATTTGTGTGGGTTAATTTGGGGCGGGGGGGTCTCTATCCTGTTCAATTGTTCTGTTTGTTCTCCAACCAGTACCGCCTGGTGTTGATTACCTTAGCTTTACACTAGACCTTGCAGTTGGGTACTGTCGGTCCTGATTTTGTTCTTCCTACTATCATTGTTCTGGCTATTCTGGATCGTTTGCCCTCCTATATTAACTGTATAATCAGTTTGTTGATATCCACAAAATAATCTGCTAAGTTTGTAACTGGGATTGTACTGAATCTATACAACAAGTTTGAAAAAACCCTGACACTTTAACGTTGCCGAGTATTCCCAGTCACAAACATGGACTATCTCTCCGCGGGTCTAGATCTGAGTGTTCTTTCTTCAGAGTTTTTGGGTTTCTTCATATAGCTCTTATACGTATTTTGCTTTAGGGAGTAAATGTAAATGACACTGTATGTTTAATTTCAAATTCTACTTGTTCATTGGCATTTACAAGAGCAATTGACTTTTGTATGTTAACTTTGAATCCTGTGACCTTGCTATAATCTCTTGCTATAACTAGTTCCTGGAGTTTTTCTTATATCCATTCCTTAGAATTTTCCACAAAGACAGCCATGTCATTTGTGAATATAAAGTTTTTGTTTCTTTCTTCCCAACCTACATACCTTTTAGTTCCTTTTCTTATTACCTAAGCTAGGTCCAGTGTGATGTTAAGTGGGACCGTAAGAAGGGCCAGGTTGCTTCGTTCTCAGTCTTAGTGGGAAAGCACCTAGTTTCTGACTTTTTAGTAGGATGTTGGCTAGAGGCTGTATCAAGCTGAGGAAGTCTCCCTCTATCTCTAGTTTGCTGAGTCTTTTTTTTCTTATTTTTAATGAAAGGGCATTAGATTTTGTCAAATGTTTTTCTGCCCTGATATGATTTTGAGCTTAGAGATGAGTTTTTAGTTGCCATGCCAGAAGCATGATCCCTTAGTGAAGAAGTTGACAAGGTGGATTTTACTAAAATTCAACATTTTGCCAGGCATGGTGGCAACACCTGTAATACCAGCACTTGGGATGCTGAGGCAGGAGGATCGTTATGAGTTCAAGGGCAGCCTGGGCTTCATAGTGAGTTCAAGGCCAGCCTGAATTACATAGCAAGACCCTGTCTCAAAAAAATTAAATATTTCTAGTCCATGGAAAACACCGCCAAAGAGAAGAGAGAAAAAAAAAATCAAGCCACACATTGGAAAAAAATATGTACCAAAATATTTATATATATATACATATATATGATAAATGATTTGTATTCAAAACATATAAAGAACTCTGAAACTCAACAGTAAGAAAACAAAACCAAAATTTTAAAAAGAGACAAAAGAGCTGAGAGATGCCTCACCAAAGAATAGAAACAGACAGTAAATAGGCACATGAAAAGATGCTCGACATCACAGGCTGCTACGGAATTGCAAATGAAAATAACAAGATACCACCATCCACCCATTAGAGCCACCGAAATCCAAAACTCTGACAACACTAAGTGCTGGTGAGGATGCGAGGTGCCAGGTGCTCCCCACTCACTGTCACTGCCAGGAGCAACGTAAGATGGCAGAGACACTGTAGAAGACAGCCTGGCAGTTGCTCACGAAGCTGAACAAACTCTACCACACAATCATGCTCCTGGGTATTTACCCAAGTGGGCTGAAAACACGTCCCCACAAAAACCTGAGCACAAGTGTTTCCAGCAGCTTTGTTATTCGTAACTGCCACAAACCAGAAACAAACAAAAGATGAAGGACAAACGAGCAATGGAATAGCATTCAGCAATAAAAAGAAATGAGAATCCGGCCACCAAAGACGTGGAAGACGCTCACATGTCCACTGCTAAGTGCAAGAGCAGTGTGGACACTGTATGATTCCAGGCGTGTGGCATTCTGGGAAAGGCAAAACTACGAAGATGTAGCTCAGGGACAGAGAGCTGCCTGGCTGCATAAGGCTCTGGGTTCGATCCCCAACACTGAAAAACATATATATGTCAGTGGTCAGGAGGGGTTTTCGTGATGGAGGTGGGGAAGGAGGACGAAGAGGAAGCACAGGGGATTTGGGGGCAGTGAAATTATTCTGTGTGTGGCAGGACGCACGACCCGGTGCATTTGTCAACACCCACATAATGGTACAGCACCAAGAGCAGAGCCTAATGTAAACTATCCACATTAGTCAACAGTAAATCAGCATTTTCATCAATTATGACAAATGTACCACACTAACGCAAGATGTTAATAAATGGAGAAACTGTGTGTGTGGTGTGTGTGCGTGTGTGTGTGTGTGTGTGTGTGTGTGTTGGAGGGTGTAGGGGAACTCACTGTATTATTGCTTAGTTTTTCTATAACCCTAAAACAGTTCCAAAATCTAATCTATTACATGGACAGATTCGTATTACTCTTATTGTATAGATATTGTCACCCTTGTTTTAAGGAGAGATACTTTCTGTGCCCTCTTTTTATGGAAGAGGAAATGAAAGCTTAAGGAGGTTGCATGCACTGTTCAAGGTCACACAGCTGCCAAGAGACAGGGTCAAGTTTGATTAGTGGACAGGTGGCCAGAAAACCCTCCGGGTGTGGCGCCCAGTACCTAACTGTCCTTGGAGCAGACACAGACATTCGAGTCCCTGCTCAGGAACCTCCCGCCCACATGCCTGCCTTGGGGCCCTTCTGGTGGACTCGGGGTCCTTCAGCAGGGACCTGTGGCCTGAGCTGAGCCTGCTCTGCAGGAGGACATCGCAGGGCCCCTCCTGCTCACCCTTCCTCGCCTTCCGCACACGGGAGACCCAGGAGAGGGCTGCAGAAGTCTGTCCCTGTCCCATGGGTGTGTCCCACGAGATGAGTTGATGTGCTGGACAGAAAGGCAGCTTAGGGTGGGAGATTGGACCTTCGCCCTAATTACCATGGCACCAAATACACCAAAAAGAGGGAGCATGAACATAAACA